>CM022302.1:171303168-171425668 GCA_011799875.1 Thinopyrum elongatum
TAAAATAAAACAAAAAATACAAAAAAAAAGATAAAATGAGAATATGTCGGGCGGTCTTTTTCTCACTATTTTCCCCCGCTTGTTTTCTGTTACTTTTTTCGCTTCTTCGTTTTTCTTTCCTTTTTTTTCAAAAAATGCTCATGCCTTCAAATATTTGTACAAAATTTAAAAAATTGATAGCCTTTTCAAATTTTGTTCAAAACATATAAATATTCGCATTTTAAAAAATTGTATAAAAATGGCGCCAATTTTTTTTCTGACATCCATCTAATGACCCCAATTTTTTTCATGCCTTGTATGACCATTCAAGGCACCATGCCAAGTTGCTTGGATTTCAACAAGTTTTACATTTTTCTGCAGTTTTCTCAGTCAAAAAAGGCCGATAAATGCTTGGATGTGTCGCAACTTACATACAGTATCGAAAATCATTCAAACCTGACATGGATGTCCACCATGGGCATACTCACCTGCTTGCAAAAGTCGTGGTCATTTTAAGAATGTCCAAAAATAAACTATGTTCAACATAGAGTGTTCGGTTAAAGGCCAGAAGGGTCAATATGAGAACACATTGTTTTTTTACATCCTTGAAACTGCCCTAAATTTTTTCCATGGCATTGTATGAAAACCTCAAGGCACCATGCCAGGTTGTTTTAGTTTTCGATAATTTTTACAGTTTCTGGAGTTCTCTCGGTCAAAAAAGGCCAATAAATGGTTGGACGTGTCGCAACTTGCATACGGTGTTGAAAGTCGTTCAAACCTGACATGGATGCCTACCATGAGCATCCCCATCCATTTTCAAAAGTTGAGGTCATTTCAAGAATGTCTAAAAATAGACCATGTTGAACCGAGAGAGTTCAGATAGGCCAGAAGGCTCCATGAGAGAGCATGTTGTTTCTTGACATCCTTGAAATTCCAGAACATATTGTAAAATTGTAAGAAATACTTGAATTTTTTTTGCTATACCAAACAAAAATTCTAATTTTGAACAGGTTTCAGAAAGAATAAAATAGTTCAAAACAGAGAAAAATGAATAACGAAAAAAGAGAGGAAAAACTAAAATTTAGAAAAGGAAAAAACCTTAAGCCTTGGCCCAACTAGGCGACGATATCGCTCCCGTCGGGAGCCTGTTTGGCCAGCCCAAGCGTTCGCGGATTTGGAGAAAGGTTTATCGATTTTGAAAGGAATGTTCACGGCTTTGAATTTTTTCACACATTTTCAAATAAAGTTCACTAAGAAAGTTGCAATTTTTTTTGATAAATTGAAAAAGATTCACAAATTTGAGAAAAAGTTCATGAATTTGATTTTTTTTATTTTAAAAAGTTCACACATTTGAAAAAACTGAAGATAGAATAACAAAGAAAAAAGAAAAAGAAAACGGTAAAAACCCAGAATAAAATATGGTTTAAAAACATGAAAAAGGGCTTGAAAGTTAACGAAGTTATATTTGCCACATAAGAAGCGAAAATGAAAGCAAGTGGGCACAACAAGTAACCTGTCCTGGTTGGTTACTAGAACTTGAAGTAAACCTTGAGGGTTGGAGTTCGATTCTCCTGCGACGCACATTTTTTGAAGATTAAAAAGAAAGTGAAAAAAAATCTATGTATGGCGGTGATAGTGTGCTGGATAAGGGGGTGCCAACCATGTCCGCTCCCGAACATGTGGCTTGGGCCGACGACCCCCAAAGTAACCTACCAGTGGGCCCCATTGGTCAGGCCTCCCGAAGGAATCAAGATGGAATCTTCTGAAGACTTGATGCATAGTCAAAGACTCAGGGACATGGCTAGGGAGCGCATGAGCACTTGTTCGTCTAATCGGGCAGACCTTCCTTTTTTAGCAAAAATGATCATCTCAGCCTAAAGACAGTACTAGAATAGGAAGGCACTGGTCCATCCCACCACCTCCCCGTGGCCACGTACCCTATCATAAAATCAGCCAAGATTTGTGTTCCACGTGCATTTATTTGCAGTTTCAAAAAATTTAAAAAGCCATAACTTATGATTCCAGCGTCGAAATTCAAATCCGTTTTCACCGTTGAGTTTCTCACGACAAGTTCTTCAAAACTAGATCCCATATGGTTAGGTTTCGTCAAACTTTTTTCGAGGGCAACTTTGCGTGCGATGGAGGCAACTATAATGTTATAGGGAAGCAACTTCTTCTTTTTGGCCTAGTAGGACTGCCTATTAGGTTGGTTTGTGTAAAAATGAGAAAAATCGCATAAAACATAAGGCATCTTTAGTGCTACATACAAGCAACTTCACTGCACTATATGTACCTGTGAAATTTTGTCAACATTATCCCAACTTGCCTATCATGAATACTCAGTGGCCTACTGTTGATGGTCAGTTGCCTATAAATAGTATTATGAAATTGCCTACCATTGATGCCTAGTTGCATGCTATTGATAATTAGCCGCCTACCATTGCTGCTAAGTTGCCTAACTTTGCAAAAAATAGTTGCCTACAATATTGTGAAGTTGCTTATCACTACTTTTCTATGTCGCCTACAAAACACAATGAAGTTGCCTAGATTCACCACCAAGTTGCCTATTAGAGCTAGCAATAGCCGACAATAGAGCATCAACGGTAGACGACTTCATAGTATTATAGCCAATTTAGAAACAACGACATACAAGCATGAACAAAATAGGCAACTTAGAAGTACCGGTGAGGAAGTTAGAGAATATTAGACAAAATTAAGTAAGACACAAAATGTAGTGATGTTGCCTATTTTTAGCACTAAAGTTGCCTCTAGTAGAAGGAAAATTCTTATGAAGGTGATGTGATGTTATCTACCTCTATTTCAAAGTACTTAACTATTACTAGTTAGTTTCTTGTTGTTGCTAATCATTTACTTTTAATGGAGTGAAGTTGCTTTTGTTTAGCACTAAAGTTGCCTCATCTAGTATTAAAGTTGCTTTTGAAAAAAAAATCATCGAAACATATCTATGTGGGGTTTAGTTTTGAAGAGCTCGACGCGACATGGCTAGCCAACAGCCGCGTGCTCAGCAGCGTTGGCGGGCAGACCACCTAGAAATGGAAAACATAAAGCTCTCGTACCATTCATCCCCACATAGTTTTGAAACTTGGAATCATGATAGACAACTTAGGTCCCTTGATGAACAACCTCTATAGTATTTTAGGCAATTGAGGATCATCCATAGGCAACTTTCTAGCGATACGGCAACTTGGTTTCTAATAAGGTAGACAACTTAGAAGCCATGTTAGATAATTTTTCAATCTACGGTAATCAATTTTCACAGTATGATATAACCAACTAAACAATCTACAACTTGGTTTCTGATGTATGCAACTTGGCTACCATGGTAACCACCTACTACACCACTTCGCACAACAAAGTAGGAGGCTACTAGACAAATTCACTAATACACACAGTTCAATTCATCTAGCAGCAAAGTTGCTCTTATTTAGCACTAAAGTTGCCTCATTTAGCATTAAAGTTGCTTCTGGAAAAAAAAACCCATCAAAACTTATTCATATGGGATCCAAAGTTGCTCTTGTTTAGCACTAAAGTTTTGAAGAGCTCGTCACGACGAACCCAAATGTGAAAACGGTATTTCGTTCTGACACTCTGTTCAAAAGTTGTAGCTTTTTGAAAAAATTGAAACGGAATAAATAGATGACGTCAACAAATGCATGCGCACAAACGCTGGGTATTCACATGCACGCGGACACAGTACCATACACTGCCATCATCTGCTGTGTTAAATAACCACATGCATCAGCACGTGCATGCATCAGACCGCTGACATGCGTGCGCTCGGTTCGACTGAAAAGTGCAGCTGCACTTTCCAGCATTTAGGAAGACTCAGAGGTGTAAACCATAGAGGCCAACTCATTCATACACGATCTCATGGTCGATCAATCTGTACCCCATCAATCAATATAGTCAAAGCATGACGTAGGGTGTTATCTATTATAGAGATCCCGAACCTGGGTAAAATCATGTGTCCCTGTTACCATCGTGCCAAGACTACCAACTCGGGACCCCCTACACGAGATCTGCTGGATTCAACTCCGTCGTTGGTGGCCCATACAGGCCCCTCTGTGTAGTCAAAGCGGCTCGATGGCTCCAGCAACCGATGATCAGACCGTCGCCGATGTAACCTCTGTGTCCTACCTTGGCTTAACCGAACCATCGGAGAAGATTGAAGCTCAAATCCCCCTGTCAAGATGTGGGACGGAAACTACTCTTTATCGGATCAAGCCTGGAGCTTGGGTCCAATGACACAATACGACGGCCAGGCAAGCCAGGCCCCCCAAAAAGGACCAGGGTCGAGGTTAGATCGACCTTGGGAGAACTCATGAGGGGAACCGATGTCGGATCGGATCGGAGCAAAAATTCTGAACCCACCCACCACCCATGTCGAATACTGCCCTGATTAAATAGGCCGACTGACATTTGGTACCTAGCCCTCATTGTGCAAAAACCAAATGAGACTACCCGACAATTTTGGAGCCATTTTCTGTTAATGAAAAACAAAATTCCGGACTGTACGAAGCAGGAAGCCCTACTAGCGTTCCACCTCAATGTTTACAACGAGGGGATTAGGAGACAAGTTTTTCGACATTGTTCGAGGACGTTTGGCGAACTATCCGACCTCGTAACAAAATATTGCGCCATGGAAGACGCTTGAGTCTGCGAACTCTGCCCGATGCATGGCGCTGCGCTTGTCCCGCCGCTGCCTATCTGCATAGCCCTGCCCCGTCATGGCGCCATGGGAGGACAAGATGCCGCCGCCGCTGCCTCCGAGGTTCTGTAGTATCTGACCGCGCACCTTCACGGTCATCGCGTGGGGTAGACTGCCACCGGCGCGGCTAGCCGGTGGTGAGATTCGCTCCACTTTCATGCGCCAGGGAGGCGGCGAGAGCAACTTCTCCTTGACGCGGCGGGGAGGAGCGATAACCGCTCCTGCTTGACATGGTGGTTTATGGCGACATCTGCTCCTCCTTGAAGCGGCGTCCAATTTGGACACCATGGTTGCATGGGGGAGAGCGGGGAGGTAAAGGAGGCTCCGACTTAACGTCTCGGAGAAGCGTCTTCTCGCTGGTGCCGCCAGGCTGTGGTCGTGAAGGAGCAAGCGGCGAAGCATCAGCTCCATCTGCTCCTCGTACTCGTCGTCCGTCACCGCATACACCGCGTGCTACGAGAGGATGGACATTTGCGGCGGCGACTAGGCCTCCTCGCGCCGGAGTACATTTTTTTTAAAACGAGGTTAAAACCCCCAGCCTCTGCATTAATCGATGCATGCGGCCATCTTTATTTATTATTCCACCAAGGTCTAACAAGAACATACATCAAGCCACCCGAAGCCACCACTCACACCTACAAAATTTGATAATGTGGAGTGCTCTCACTCCCCATATCTAAACCGGTGTCGTCGTCGATCCATCCACATAACGTATCGGAACGAACATCCGGTGCAGCAGACCTAAAGCGTACACCACATGCACACGTTTTAGACACCGCCATCATCATCGGACCGCTGACCCATTGCGCCGGAGTACATGACTCTCTTCCTTCGCGGAGGAGCCGGCTGCCAAGGAGTAAGACAACCCCGGAGTGCGAGGGCGGTGGAGCCGGAGTTGGTGTCGCCTGTCGGCACCGAGGCCCAAGATATGCCCATCACTGGATTCATAGAGGTAGTGGGGTGGGGGGGGGGGGGGCGACGGAGGTGCGCGGAGATGTGGAGTGGAGAGTGCATTGTGAATGGCACCGATGTCATGCTTAGATAGTCGCAGCGAGGCCCAGACGAACGGACGGTCAACCCGCAGCTGGAGTTGGTTTCTCGGGATGGTGCATCTGCATTAAAGCGGTGTCGCCTCGAAAGGTCACGTCGGTCAGCGCCGCCTTCCAGTCCAGTCACATTGCGCGACATCAATGCCAGCCGGTGTGGCTCTGAGCCGGCATGAATGTGGCGCAGGAAGCGGCGCATCCGTTGAAGAGAAAGAGCGGGAGTGGCGGGAGAGGTTTGGGTGGGCCAAGGTTGTCGGACGCGTGTGTGGCTGCGGTCCGAACACCCGCAAAGCCGTGCCGGTTTGCTTTCGGTTTGCGAGGAAAATGACGTCCAAATTAGTCCGCGGACGGACCGGGACTGCGTTCGATGGCAAAACACATCCAAACTGCCCGGTCCGCACATATGCGTGCGGTTTGAGTATCTGCATTGGAGATGTCATAAGCTCCCTTTTCCATGCATGTACATCTCAATCCTCCCATTCCCATGCATGCACAACTAAAATTTTCTTTTAATTGCGGTTTTGAGGGCACATGATAGTCTCGTTTCCACAACCTCAAACATAAAGCAGCCTATCAAAGTGTGTTTTCATTGCGGTGCTACTCCTTAAATGCCCTATATGCATGGACGGAGGGAGTGCTTTTCTACAGACGCGTGCTTTTCTTTTTCTTCGCACAAGACGACTAGGGGAAAGGCTTCCTTCCTTCGATTTTCTGCCGGCAAGACCGTGGATTTTCCTCCCCTCTGCCTGCCGCTCCGGTGGTCGGTGACGAGGAGGGGAATCCTAATTCCTTGGCTCTGGCCAGTAGATAGGGAGGGTTTTAGTCTAGTAGAGGCGGCGTTTCTTCTTCGAGTTAATCTTTCGGGTTTCGATCCTCCTCAAGTTTGTTCGCTAGGATAGATTAGATGGGCCTCCAGCGTAGATTCCTGCCAGCTCCTCGGGGTGGTGAGGTTAAGATTGCTCGTAGTGCATACGCAACGACGAGATTTGGTGTCAGGTTCTTCAGATCAATTCAAGGATTCAGCGAAGTGGCTCCGGGGCGCTAGCCTTAGGGGACATGCACAAAGACTCCCCGACTGTCATCGATAAGGCGAGACCGGCTCTGATATGGTAGCGGCGACAATGGCGAGTCGATAGCTTGTTCTGGTGGCGACGGTGGCCGTTTGGTGATCTATGGACCTCAATGTAATTTCTATTATTTTTTGTTTTCTTTATACTCCCTCCGTCCACGAATAAGTGTACATATAATTTTTTTTAGCACATATTATGAACTACCATTGATTGTCCACGAATGCTTCTCTATTAATGCATTCGTGGTTTCCATGAATGCATTTTTGTTTTTTTTATTTATAGGCTCGTTTTGAGATAGTGGTTTCCATTATACTATATTGCAATCTATTTCATTATATTTTGTTGCTACAGTATACAATAGCAAATACCCTCCCTATACAATCAATAAGGTACTGAATTTGTAGGAATTCACTCACGAGATTGATCACATCAAAAATTACGAACTCACGCACACAAAAAAACTTTTGCCAATGGGGCTTGTCATGCCCTCTGTTCCCATTTTCTTGACGACATTTTCTCACGGTTACCAAAGCTCTGACCTGCTACGTACAAGCCGACTCGAAGACTAACTCCTATTAAAACGGGACACGTACTACTGCTACTAAACAGCTATAATCCATCACGGACTACTCCAATAATGCTACTCCTCTTACACACAAAATCCTAAAGCACACACGTTGCGTGGACCGATCTATGCAACTCCAACTCAAACTACTACTGTAGTACTCTGCCAGCACGTTGACAGCTACTACGGACAAGACTTTGACATCATAAGCTGACTCAACTCAAGATTATGCTAACAGTAGTGCAGCAACTTAAGGTGGTCGTGGGAGCGCATAGGCTCGCCGGCCGGGGAGGGCTGGCCCTTGGGTACCGCCGGCACGAGGCTCTCCCTGTAAACCCACCAGAGCGAGCAACTGCAATTATAGCTCTGATCAACCTTACTTACCATCTTCTTCTCCTTCATGTCGTACAGCACCACCCAGCCGGAGGCGAACACCACAAGCATATCCCCCTCAAGCGCCGCCACGGCTTCGTTCAGCGGCCGGGAATTTCCGCCACTTGGGCCGCCGAAGTGCAACGACCGGTCGCGGTCCTTGGGCTCGAACAGCCGGTAATATTCATCTTCAAGCCGGTCCAACTCCAACAGACGTGCAGGTCGCTGCGCAGGCAGCTCGAGACAAAGGCGGAACGACCACCTCTCGCCGTCATCCAGGGCCCAGATTCGCATGGTGGCAGGGGGCCACTCGACCACCACTGAGGCGGCGAGCGTCCCGTGCATATCGAACAAGCTGAGGTCCTTGTAAACGGAACATGTGACGGAGGGTAGCGGCACTCGCCGGAAAGCCTCCGTCACCGTGTCGAATGCCAGCATGTTCATGGAGGTTTCGGCAAGCTGGCTATGCTTTGCCCAGTACAGGGTCCCGCTGACAGCCACGCCGCAGTCCGAGTACACATGAACACGGCCATCGGGCGTCTCGTCAAAGGGGCCAAGCCGCCGTGGCTCGGCACCGCTGGTTGACAGCACGTAGTGACACATATGATGCGTACCGCGATTGATTTGTGGATCAGTCGGCGAACGCCTCTCCGGGCCGTCGCATAGTACGCGGTACTCGCCGGAGGGTCGATGGAAATAGAAGCCGGCTGGCATGACGTACGAGCACGGATGTGGTTTCAGAGCCGGCAATCTGGCCCACTGTCGAGTCGCCGGGTTGCAGATGAGAAAGCTGTCGTGAGCCGCTTGCGAAAACAGCAGCAGGCCGTCGCAAGAGCCGAAGAGCGTCAAGAAAGCGTCTTGGCGCAGGAGACGCCGGCACCCGGTCCCTGTACCATCGAGAGAGACCGCGGCGACCGCGTTCTTGCTGCCAGGATTTGGCTTGTACATGTCCGGGTAAACGATGAGCTCTAGCGGCCGGTGGCGGCTGTAGGCGGCGACGAAGGAGGCGCAGGTGGTGATGCTTCGCCAGAGTTTGCAGACTGCGCGACAGCGGAATACCGACTTGGGCGGTAACCGCAGCAGGATCTCGGTGGATACATCATATAGTTCAGAGTCACAGGCGGCATCGCGTCGGTACGGTCAAGCTGCGCAGAGGTCCCGCCTCGAACGTATGTTCAGCTACGTGCGCTACGTGAACCGTAATCGAATTGCAAGCCAAGGGCGTCTCTGAACTTCTGAAATTTAGCTTCGCACAAGTCTTAGCTTCCCAAATTTAAGAAGTACTAAAACAGAAGGATCTCTAGTCGAACTCTTAAAACTTAACTCCATAAAAAAATTATACTAAACGAAATTATATCCCTATCTCTCTTGATTTCTACTTCTAATGGAGTAGTTGGTACGTCTTTTGTTCGTTGGTACTCGTCCCATCAATCGACAGGACTCCCCTCGATTCGTTCCCCAGCACCGATACGATGGAAGGAATCAATCCATCGTTTTTTCCCATATATATCCGTGCAGGCAACACAACAGGAAATCTCTACTCTTAAAGGCCCCTTGATTGATTATTTTCCCTCGCTTCGTTCCCCAGGACCGATACGATGGAAGGAATCAATCCACCAATTTTTTTTCCCTATATATATCGCTGGTCTCCCCTTCTCCCACACCTCCCCTCCTTCCCATCGGCTCTCTTCATGCCCGACATGGATGGCGCCGCCCGCCTAGGACGGGACCCTGATCTTGTTCTGCCGGCGCCTCACTGCCTTCTCCACGACCCTGGCATAGGCACACAGCAGCCCACCAAGGCGAAGCCCCTCGATGCAAAGGAACAGGAACGCGATTTGGATGACGGCCACTAGCGGGTGGCCCTCTTCTTCGAGATGCAGACCGGCCCCAGTGGCAACCTAGGGATTCGCCAAGGTAAGTGATGTCCATGCCTGCTTGCCTCCTCGTCTCATCTGCCAGAGCTTATATGTGGATCGAAAGAAAATGATTGGTGAGCAGAGAGCATCGGCGGCGTCCAGCAGATTGGTCTTCCTTTCACGTGCACGAGGGGTTCTCTGTTCCTAAGCCTCCCTCTCTTCCACGGGAAGCGGCAACATCAGATGGGAATCGGATCCTCTAACATTGAGAAGGAATGTTAGAGAAACTACAGTACCCTAACTTTCCTTCTTTCTATTCATATGATTATGGCTAAAATAACTTAAAATTAATTTGCAAATTGATGATCTACCGTGTACATTTATATTAATTACATGCAAACAAATTGATGGTGAAATAAAATAAAATTTAAATTATTTATATCTACAGTAAATACCGACACTAAACAACCTATTAACTACCTACTAACAGTCCCTAACTTTCCTTCTTCATTTTACACCAGGCTAAAACTGTAGCACCGTGACATTCCTTCTCAATATTAGAGGATCCGGTTCCCATCAGATGAGGCCGGGAACTGAACGAGACAACAGGGGCCCTCAACGCCATGCGTTCGATTCCTTCGATTTCTTTTGCTTCAGATTCTATTTTTGTGCACTTCACTTTTTTGATCTTTGTGCTTGATCCGATCCTAGATAGTGAAAAAATATTCATGGGCAAAAATGTGTGTGTTCATGACATATATCTGAGTGTCTGCCTAACTTCTTCCTTTAATTGTTGTTCCAAGTGAGAGCTGAGACTCACGTCCTCGTGTGTCCCTTGGTGATGGTCGGCAGCAACCGCTCGGTAGTTATGCTACTCCACCACCGGTAGAGCAACCTGATGTATTTCCCATCTATTATCACTAGCTAGATACTTTCTCATGGTCGTTTATGTTCTAGAATTGTCTCGGTTTCCCTGTTCCAAGTTCCAACTTGTAGAATACATGTTTTTGAAGAGGTAATTGTTTGTTATACTAATTCATGTACTATCAGAAGTAATGTTTTTTTTTTCCTGAAATTGGTCTTTATGTAAATTTTTACTATAAATGGTATGTATTGTGGAAGACGTCAGGAGAAAATTCCACCGAATGACATACATTAAATTTTAGATTGCTAGAGTATTTTTCAAAGGAATATAGTTGACGAGCAGCACAATTTATATATGAGGTATGTGGTGCATGTTAGTTCTTCGATCTATAAAGGAATTTGTGTACTTAGACCGATGTTTTCACGAGCTTCTTGCAAAAAGCTAGCCTTACTACACATTTCCTTAACCCAACAGTTTACTTGCGTACTGCTCCATAATCTTGTTCTTGTGCTCGATGGGACAAGGAAAGCAACCGCTTGTTCCTATGCAGACTTCTTTGGTGTACCTGAAGAGTTTTGGATAGAGGGTTCCCACATTAACAGTTCCTTATTCTTCTGCTACAGGGCACCACTAAATGGGTGCAAGCATTAATCAAATTGTGAACCGATATGGGTCAGATTGCCTTGATATTGCCTGGAAATATTCTCGGTATAAGATCGTTTTGACCTGTCCCAAATGGGTTATAAATTAATTAACCAGGAGTTGGCCTTGCAGATACAAACTGCTAATTTTTTGGTGTACTCTTCATATGGAGTGTCCATATATAATGGCATGTACCAAGTAGGAATCCTGTCTCAAATATATTTCTCTTCCTTATGTACTTATTTCTGACAGACATACATGCTCTATTTTTGAAGGAGAAGATTGTACTTGCAGGATCTAAAACCTATTGATTTTTGTCGAGGGACAATCACGTGAGTGATTGCACTAAAGATACAGAGAAAAACTGACATATCTTCTTGAATATCGTCTTGAAGTTCTATACAAAAGACTACAGGGTGTACTAAAGGTCAATGTTGCACTTAGGCCGGTTGCGTTCTGAATATGCAAGAAAAATAGGGAAAATTAGCAAGGATTACAGATTTTGGTTCAAGAAAAATGCTGAAAATATGTTTTGGCGCATAATTAGCCCTGACAGGAAAAAGATTCTATCAGAATTGCAGGATTCTTCAATCACCTCATTAGCAGATGCCAAAGCCTTGAGATTACCACTACGAATGAAGCAAAATTGTGAAGATGACTGGGAAAATGATTAGCTTAACTTGGCTAGCTTGTACGTGCTGGTTTCTTTCAGCCAAAAGCACCAGCTGACAAATAAATTGCATTGCAAAAATAAGTCGGACAAGTACTCAGGCATATAAGGTATGCACCAACAGGCTTCCGGTGAAAGGACGGAGAGGATCTGGTCTCTGCTGGCCGCACCCAAGCGTGGGAAAGCTGCATGTAAGGTGGTGGAGAAGGATGTGGACGATGTGGACATTGTCCCTCCGGTGATGCCGGAAGCCGTCCAAGGGAGGAGGAGGTGCGCCTGTGTGACTCAGGCCAGCAGTGGGTGCTTGCTTCCTCATGGTTTGTTTATTCGGTTTTTTATGCAGTACATATGCAACTTTGTGCTTGTTCAATACTATTGGCTAAAAATACAGAAATTTTTGGTGTCCAATAATGTGTTGCAATTCTGTTATCTTTCATATTTTAGCATGATTAGAAACTTAATGCTAACTTCAGAACCGAAAGATCATAATTTGAGTATCTAAGTTGTAGGCTGCTGAACTAATGTTCCTTTTTATTGAAAGCTTTTGACATTGGTCATGGGCTTACACAGTTCAACATTTTACCTGCATTGGAAAAAGTGAGCATGTCTTCCTTCGCCAAAATAAGGAAAAGCCAATCTGGAAGCCGTGTTGGGTACTAGGCAAAGGCAATGCAAATTCAGTGACATGAACATTCTCACGATTGTTTCTTCTTACTTACAAGGATTCCTGTTTTTACAACTCAAATAAAAATGTACTTTTCTTTGTATGGGTAAGGACCTGTGTTACTTGATACTATTTGGCCTTAGGCATTTTCGCAAAAAACCAATACTTTAATAAAGTTTCTGGACAAATCCAACTAACATATCCTTGTAATGACTTCAAATGTTGTGCTTTGGTAGGTTGATAATATGAGCATCCAGGAGGAAGAACATAGGTTTGGCACTCGAGATTTTCACTCTGTAGCTCACCTGAGTTGAATATTTGATTATGTGATGTTGGGGCTCTACATTCTACCTATATATACAAGCTTTTCCTTGATTCTTTATGGCCCGTCGGAAAGTTGTGCCAAGCTGATGCCATCATCTGACTTCAAAGCGGATGGAATGGTTGTAAGCTAAGGGAAGTCATTTTTTGTCCATCTTCTCAACTACATCGAGAATGAACATGACCGTTTTATCACAATTGATTAAGCGTATTAAAAATACTGAGATAATAGGCGTGAGTACTCTATTCATATGATGATTCATTTATTAAAGTTTGGTTGATTTTTAATATTTTTAGTGTTATTAGAATATCTTTTCTATGCATGGGAATTCTTGTTTTTGATGGTGATCAAGGTGGGAAAAGGTACCATGATGGAGATTTAGTGGACGTTAAGAAGAGGCAACACATTGTGTGTAGTGCAGAATTTGAGAGGTAAGAAGAATGAGAGTTAGAATGCTTTGTTTTGTTCAGGGTTGTGCATCTGAGGATGCACTTTTACTTGGAGCCAGAGACAATTTGAGATGTAAGAATGAGAATTTGGGAGGACAAATACAATGCCTTGCAGGGTTGTGCATTTGAGGAGGCACTTGGAATGGAGAAAAAAATTGAGTGCTTGTGGTGGCTGCAAGAGAGAAGCGAGAAGGTGTCGACATTGTTTGGGCCCGAGTCTTACATTACATGAGGCTTTGCACTTGTGGTGGTAGAACCGCCTCACGCTTCCTCCACCCCCACCCCCATTGATGGCGGTGCTGAATCGGGACGAATACCAGGGGAGGGGATTAGGGCGGAGAGAGGGGTGGTTAATGGGCCGGGACTCCTTGGCGGTTTGTGGGGAAGTACGCGTGCGATGGCGAAGGTGGGGAGGACTTGAGAAATGCCCTGCTACTACGGTAAACTGAGTGGGAAGGGGAGGGTCCGGTAGGAAAAGGGAAGGGTGCGTCTTAGGGTTGGTTTTAAGTGTTGGGCCCACGTGCTGGAGATAACATGGCGGGTAGTCCAAACAATCATATTTCTTCCACATATATGGTTTGTATTCGGTGGAATCCGGACTGTCCAGGCGGTTGAATTTTGGGGAGCCCACTAGGTGCCCGTACATGCCCGGGCATATGAGGAAAAATGAGCTTCAACTTATAGACGACCTTAATAATTTGTATTTATTTATATGCATTGCATCCCGTAGCAACGCACGGGCGTTCTACTAGTTTTACTATAAAACAAAGGACGTTGATAACGCCCACACGTGTGGTGGGAGCAACACCCGCCCACACGCCCTATAACACACAGATTGCGTCACGTCACCGCATGTATGCATGTGGAAATCTTTTTGGATTTCCAGTTTTTAAAATGTTTTATCTCTTAAATGAAAAATCCGATTGAAGATCCATTTTCACCATTAAATCCATCGCAACGAGATCTTCAAAACTAGATCTCATATCAATATGTTTCGACGACTTTTTTTGGGGGGTTAAAAGTTGCCATGTCTATTGCACATGAATTGCCATGGTGTTTACACTAAAGTTGCCATGATATGTTTCAGCTATTTTTTCTTCTATCTTTAATAGTAAATTTTGACATATTATAAAACGGGAATTAAGAAACTAGACTTGCCATGAACCATAAACTAAAATTGCCATGATACATGCACTTAAAATTGCCATGGTTCATACAAAAAATAATTTCCATGGTCAAAGTACTGGAATTGCCATGGTCAAAATACTAAAATTGCCATGATTTATAAACTAAAATTGCCACATGGCAACTTTAGTGTAACCTATGGCATATACAGTGTAAACATCATGGCAACTTTTGGCAAAAAAAAATTCATCAAAACATATCAACATGGGATCTAGTTTTGAAGATCTCGTCGAGACGAATTTAATGGTGAAAACGGATTTTTTAATTAGGAGATAAAACATTTTTAAGCCAAAAATCAAAAAGATTCCCGCTGATGTCATCTGTTTTGACGTGGCAAAATGAATGGTAATGAAGATGTTTGGGCCATGTTGCTTCGTGCCACACGTGTGGGCGTTATCATTTGGGAAAACAAAAGGATTTCTAGTCGAACACTTAAAACTTAACTCCATAAAAAATTTATAAACAAAATTATATCCTTGTCCCTCTTAATAATTTTAGGACGCTGATATCCACCTTGACGAGCGTTCCAAGAATGAACGATTTCGTTCTATAGGAATCACCTGCAGCCCGAACACCGGACGGCAGAAAAGGACCTTTCTGGGCCTCGTGACCAAAAACAAAAACAAAAATAGAAAATTAACAGAAAACTAAAAAAAGCCCAAAACCAATAAGGAATATTTTTGACGAAAACAAAAATACTTTGCAAAAAAACCGAGAAAAGACTTACGAAAATTAGAATTCCAAGGAAAATCTAGAAAAGCCTTAAGGGACATGCACAAACACTTCCCGGTTGTCATCGATATGGTCAGGTCGGCTCTGGAATGGGAGCTGCAACAACGGCGAGGCGACGGTGATGGGGTCAGCTACTACTGGTAGGGTCAAGGACCTAACATCTAAGGCCCACCTGGGGTCCCACACCATCATTGGTAGGTCTGTGGACCATAAATGCATTCGGATGCGCATGACAAGAAATCCACTCGGATACACCGACGACACTCGGACGTCTTTCCTCTAGTCAAGCCAGCCACCACCACTTGGACAAGGAAGGCGAAGGGGCATCATGAGAGCTGCAACGGCCGACTAGTCTTAAGTTGGACTCTAAACATAGTTGTGGCTACCGTTACCTGTAACTGCTGTAGTTGTGGCTATAAACACCTGTAACTGCCGTAGTTATAGCCCTTAACCACCCTTGTAACGTGGGAGTAAAGAGGCTACGACACACTCTATATAGGCCGCCCTCCTCCTCCATGGCAAGGGTTCAACATCCATTGTAATCATACCCCCCAAGAGAAAACAAGCCTCCGGGCACGAGACGTAGGGCTGTTACCTTCTCCGAGAGGGGCCCAAACTCGTAAAAACCGAGTGCCACACCTGTGCCGTAGCTAGGCGCTGCCCCTTGTTCGTACCCCTAATACTCATTGTCAGGATCGTTGCCTCGACAGTTGGCGCCCACTGTTGGGCTGCGCGTCTAGCGATTGTCCGACGCAGGTGGAATTCATCATCATCATCATGATTCTCGGCAGTAAAATCCATTCGGAGCGCTAAAGTTCATCGGCGATGATTCGGTGTGGCTCCAGCAAGCCCCGCTGGACATGAGTCACTGCCCATCCGGGGGGGCGGTGTGTCGGTGTTAAAACCGGCAGACCTCGGGGTAGGGGGTCCTGAGCTGTGGATCTCAGATCAAGGGTAACAGGAATGATGGAGACGATGTTTACCCAGGTTTGGGCCCTCTTGATGGAGGTAAAACCATGCGTCCTGCTTTGGTTTATATTGATGAAGATGTATCAAGTACAAAGTTGATCTACCTCGAGATCGTAATGTGTGGTCTAACTCTAGGGCTAGGTGAATGATTTTGCGTTGATGTCCCCTCTACGGGCTAAACCCTATGGCTTATATACACGTCAGGGAGGGTATCTAGGGTTACAAGGTCGGTAAGTAGGAGCTAGGCAGCGACAGAGATCTTGGAGTATACGTCAAGTCTTCGGGGGAGGCAGTCTTGATCACGCCTCCTACGTATGGCCTCCGGAGTCCATCTTGATCACGAATCAAGGCTCGTCGGCCCAACCCGAGGAGAATGGGCCGACTGGGTTAGTACCACCTTATCCAGGACACCGTCAGTAGCCCCCGAACTGGTCTTCTACATCGAGGACGATCTTGCTGACGATAACAACCTCGGATCCGGAGTTCTTGGCTGGACAGACGAGTTCCTCCTTGTAATCTTTGAACCACTTCCTCAAAGGAGCGACGCCAGCCGAAGCTCGACCGAACCTGTTCCCTCTGCCCGAAGAGATTGGGTAACTTAGCCTTAAAGGCCAAGCACCTCGGTGTGAACGGTTCCACTCAGTCTGTCAACTTTATCAAAACGACTCACCGCACGATAGGTCGAGAAGTTACTGCTCCCCTCAAATCGAGGCCCGAGGCAAACTTTTTACTGGCACGTCCCTTCTAGGCAGAGATCGTGCCCGTTTTCTCAGGGATATCATCAAGATTTTGTTTCCCCCCATATGCTCAACGACATCTTTGATGGGAGTGGTGAGTTTATCAGTGCAGCGAGGTGTACTCTTGGCCTTTCACAGGCCTATAAGAGCAAAAGGGAGGGCATTGCAACTGACCACGCTCCCATTCTCCCCATCTACTGCTTCGTATAGCTCCAGCGCCCAGATCTGATCCCGCATCCTTTTTATCTAGCGAGTCCATCCTCATTCGCTAGCCATGGCCGAGACCCTTCAGGGGCACTGCGATGGTTCCATTGTGACAGATGGCGCCATCCAAGAGCTGCACAGCACGGGGTATCTGTCCACCGACATCGCTGTCCGTGCTCCTGCCGCTGGCTAGCAAGTGCCCGCTGCCAATGTTGGGGAGCGGGTAGTTTTCGTCCCCCACCTCGTCCGAGGGCTAGGATTCCCACTGCACCCTTTTGTGTGTGGGGTGATGTTCTATTTTGGGTTCGATTTTCATCATCTGTCCCCGAACTCCATCCTCCATCTCACCTCCTTCATCACAGTCTGTGAGGCCTTCCTCCGTTGCGAGCCACACTTCGGCTTGTGGCTGAAGATCTTCGGGATCAAGCCCAGTGGCTCCGACCTCGTGGAGTGCGGAGGGGCCATGGTCAGCAAAAACCAGGGGGCCGAATGGTTCAAGGGCACCTTCATCGAAACGGTGAAGAAGTGGCAGCGGGGGAACCTGAAAGAGGTGGAGGCCCGTGGTCCACCACGGGGAAGATCGAGCTTGCCGATGTCGTCAACGTCATGCTCAACCAGCGCATGCTCCCTCTCCAACTTCGGGCTACCCCGATGTGGGGGCAAAAGCCTGAGGACATGGGCCGCCTCACCGCCTTCTTCCACTCCACCTTGTCCGCTATGTGGACAAAGCTCATGAAGCTGGCGAAGGACAAGATCCCCAAGGAAGGGGAGGACCGCGGCCTCGAGGACGGCTATGAAGTGTTGGGAAACATTGCATGGAAAACAAAAAAAAATTCTACGCACACGCAATGGTCTATCCATGGAGATGCATAGCAACGAGGGGGGAGAGTGTGTCTACGTACCCTCATAGACCGTAAGCGGAAGCATTTCACAACGCGGTTGATGTAGTCGAACTTTCTTCGCGATCCAACCGATCTAGTACCGAACGTACGGCACCTCCGCGTTCTGCACACGTTCAGCTCGATGACATCCTCCGCCTTCTTGATCCAGCAAGACAGCGAGGTAGTGGATGAGTTCCGACAGCACGACGGCATGGTGACGGTGATGGTGATTTGATCTCCGCAGGGCTTCGCCTAAGCACTACGAAAATATGACCGAGGGAGTAAACGGTGGACGGGGGCGCCGCACACGGCTAAGACAATGTTGTGTGTTTGCTAGGCGCCCCCTTCCCACATATATATAGGTGGGAGGGAGGGAGGAGCAGCCAAAGGAGGTGCCCAAGTAGGAGGAATCCTACTTGGAGTCCCTCCCAAGCCGCCCCCCCTCCTGCCTTATATAGGTGCGGGGGAAAGGCAGGGGAGGATGGCGCCCCCCCTTTCCTTTCTCCCATGAGAGGGAAAGGCAGGAGGGGCTAGCCCTCCCTCCTTTCCTTCCCTTAAGGCCTGCTGTCCAAAGAAGGGGCGCACCAGGGGCTTGTCTGTCCCCCCTTTGGCCCATTAGGCCCATACACTTACCGGGGGTGTCCGGAACCCCTTCCGGTGACCCGATGACTACCCGGTGCACTCCGAAACTCTTACGATGCCCGAATACCATCGTCCTATATATCAATCTTTACCTCTCGACCATTTCGAGACTCCTCGTCATGTCCGTGATCTCATCCGGGACTCCGAACAACATTCGGTCACCAAATCATATAACTCATATAACACTATATCGTCAACGAACGTTAAGCGTGCGGACCCTACTGGTTCGAGAACTATGTAGACATGACCGAGACACCTCTCCGGTCAATAACCAATAGCGGAACCTGGATGCCCATATTGGCTCCTACATATTCTACGAAGATCTTTATAGGTCGAACCGTTATGACAACATACGTAATTCTCTTTGTCTATCGGTATGTTACATGCCCGAGATTCGATCGTCGGTATCTTCATACCTAGTTCAATCTCGTTACCGGCAAGTCTCTTTACTCATTCCATAATACATCACCTCGTGATCAACTCCTTAGTCATTTGCTTGCAAGCTTATGATGTGTATTACCGAGAGGGCCCAGAGATACCTCTTCGATACTCAGAGTGACAAATCCTAATCTCGATCTATGCCAACTCAACAAACACCTTCGGAGATACCTGTAGAGCATCTTTATGATCACCCAATTACGTTGTGATGTTTGATAGCACACAAGGTATTCCTCCGGTATCCGGGAGTTGCATAATCTCATAGTCGAAGGAATAAGTATTTGACATGAAGAAAGCAATAGCAATAAAACTGAACGATCATTATGCTAAGCTAACTGATGGGTCTTGTCCATCACATCATTCTCCTAATGATGTGATCCTGTTATCAAATGACAACACATGTCCATGGTTTAGGAAACCTTAACCATGTTTGATCAACAAGCTAGTCTAGTAGAGGCTCACTAGGGACACGGTATTTGTTTATGTATTCACACATGTATTTAAGTTTCCGATCAATACAATTCTAGCATGAATAATAAACCTTTATCATGAATAAGGAAATATAAAATAACAACTTTATTATTGCCTCTAGGGCATATTTCCTTCAGTCTCCCACTTGCACTAGAGTCAATAATCTAGTTCACATCACCATGTGATTTAAGACCCATAGTTCACATCGCCATGTGGCCAACACCCAAAGAGTTTACTAGAGTCAATAATCTAGTTCACATCACCATGTGATTAACACCCAAAGAGTACTAAGGAGTGATCATGTTTTGCTTGTGAGAGAAGTTTAGTCAACGGGTCGGTCACATTCAGGTCCGTATGTATTTTGCAAATTTCTATGTCTACAAAGCTCTGTATGGAGCTAGTCTAGCTAATTTCTCCCACTTTCAACATGTATTCAGATTGAGACTCAGAGTCATCCGAATCAGCATTGAAGCTTGCATCAGCGTAACCCTTTACGACGAACTCTTTATTACCTCCATAACCGAGAAACATTTCCTTAGTCCTCTTTAAGGCACCTAAGGATAATTTTGACCGCTGTCCAGTGGTCCACTCCTGGATCACTTTTGTACCCTCTTGCCAAACTTATTGGCAAGGCACACAACAGATCTGGTACACAGCATGGTATACTTTATAGAACCTATGGCTGAGGCATAGGGAATGACTTTCATTCTTTCTCTATCTTCTGCCGTGGTCGGGCTTTGAGTCTTACTAAACTTCACACCTTGTAACACAGGCAAGAACCCTTTCTTTGACTGATCCATTTTGAACTTCTTCAAAATCTTGTCAAGGTATGTGCTTTGTGAAAGTCCTATTAAGCGTCTTGATCTATCCCTATAGATCTGGATGCCCAATATATAAGTAGCTTCACCGAGGTCTTTCATTGAAAAATTCTTATTCAAGTATCCTTTTATGCTATCCAGAATTTCTATATCATTTCCAATCAACAATATCTCATCCACATATAATATCAGAAATGCTACAGAGCTCCCACTCACTTTCTTGTAAATACAGGCTTCACCATAAGCTGTATAAAACCATATGCTTTGATCACCTCATCAAAGCGTATATTCCAATTCCGAGATGCTTGCACCAGTCCATAGAGGGATCGCTGGAGCTTGCACACTTTGTTAGCACCTTTAGGATCGACAAAAACTTCTGGTTGCATCATATACAACTCTTCTTTAATATCCATTAAGGAATGCAGTTTTTGACATCCATTTGCCAGATTTCATAATTATAAAATGCGGCAATTGCTAACATGATTCGGACGGATTTAAGCATCGCTACGGATGAGAAAGTCTCATTGCAGCCAACCCCTTGAACTTGTCAAAAACACTTTTGTGACAAGTCGAGCTTTGTAGATAGTGATATTACCATCAACGTCCGTCTTCCTCTTGAAAATCCATTTATTCTCAATGGCTTGCCGATCATTGGGCAAATCCACCAAAGTCCACACTTTGTTCTCATACATGGATCCTATCTCAGATTTCATGGCCTCAAGCCATTTATCGGAATCTGGGCTCATCATAGCTTCTTCATAGTTTGTAGGTTCGCCATGGTCTAATAACATGAATTCCAGGACAGGATTACCGTACCACTCTGGTGTGGAACATGCTCTGTTCGACCTACGAAGTCCAGTAGTAACTTGATCCGAAGTTTCATGATCATCATCATTAGCTTCCTCTCTAGTTGGTGTAGGCATCACAGGAACGGATTTCTCTGATGTGCTACTCTCCAATTTGAGAGAAGGTACAATTACCTCATCAAGTTCTACTTTCCTCCCACTCACTTCTTTCGAGAGAAACTCCTTCTCTAGAAAGGACCCATTCTTAGC
Organism: Thinopyrum elongatum; assembly: GCA_011799875.1. Classification (NCBI taxonomy): domain Eukaryota; kingdom Viridiplantae; phylum Streptophyta; class Magnoliopsida; order Poales; family Poaceae; genus Thinopyrum; species Thinopyrum elongatum. The sequence continues at coordinate 171,324,533 of CM022302.1, forward strand.
AACAACGATCTTGCTTTCGGATCTATGGTAGAAGGTGTACCCAATAGTTTCTTTAGGGTATCCTATGAAGATGCACTTCTCCTATTTGGGTTTGAGCTTATCTGGCTGAAGCCTTTTGACATAAGCATCGCATCCCCAAACTTTAAGAAACGACAACTTAGGTTTCTTGCCAAACCACAGTTCATACGGTGTCATCTCAATGGATTTAGATGGTGCCCTATTTAACGTGAATGCAGCTGTCTCTAATGCATAACCCCAAAATGATAGTGGTAAATCGGTAAGAGACATCATAGATCGCACCATATCTAATAAAGTATGGTTACAATGTTCGGACACACCATTACGCTGTGGTGTTCCAGGTGGCGTGAGTTGTGAAACTATTTCACATTGTTTTAAATGAAGGTCAAACTCGTAACTCAAATATTCGCCTCCATGATCAGATCGTAGAAACTTTATTTTCTTGTTACAATGATTCTCCACTTTACTCTAAAATTCTTTGAACTTTTCAAATGTTTCATACATGTGTTTCATCAAGTAGATATACCCATACCTACTCAAATCATCTGTGAAGGTGAGAAAATAACGATACCCGCCGCGTGCTTCAACACTCATCGGACCGCATACATCGGTATGTATTATTTCCAATAAGTCATTAGCTCGCTCCATTGTTCCGGAGAACGGAGTTTTAGTCATCTTGCCCATGAGGCATGGTTCGCAAGTATCAAATGATTCATAATAAAGTGATTCCAAAAGTACATCCGCATGGAGTTTCTTCATGCGCTTTACACCAATATGACCTAAACGGCAGTGCCACAAGTATGTTGCACTATCATTATCAATTTTTCATGTTTTGGCATCAATCTTATGAATATGTGTATCACTACGATCGAGATTCAATAAACCATTTACATTGGGTGTATGACCATAAAAGGTTTTATTCATGTAAACAGAACAACAATTATTCTATGACTTAAATGAATAATCGTATTGCAATAAACATGATCTAATCATATTCATGCTCAACGCAAACACCAAATAACATTTATTTAGGTTCAACACTAATCCCGAAGGTAGAGGGAGTGTGCGATGGTGATCATATCTACCTTGGAATCACTTCCAACACGCATCGTCACCTCGCCCTTAACTAGTCTCTATTTATTCTGCAACTCCTGTTTCGAGTTACTAACCTTAGCAACTGAACCGGTATCAAATACCCAGGGGTTACTATGAATACTAGTAAGGTACACATCAATAACATGTATTTCAAATATACCTTTGTTCACTTTGCCATCCTTCTTATCCGCCAAGTATTTGGGGTAGTTTCGCTTCTAGTGACCATTCCCTTTGCAGTAGAAGCACTCAGTTTCAGGCTTAGGTCCAGCTTTGGGCTTCTTCGCGGGAGTGGCAACTTGCTTGCCATTCTTCTTGAAGTTCCCCTTTCTTTCCCTTGCCTTTTTCTTGAAACTAGTGGTCTTGTTAACCATCAACACTTGATGCTCTTTCTTGATTTCTACCTTCGCCGATTTCAGCATCGCGAAGAGCTTGGGAATCATTTTCGTCATCCCTTGCATATTATAGTTCATCATGAAGTTCTAGTAGCTTAGTGATAGTGACTAGAGAACTCTTTCAATCACTATCTTATCTGGAATATTAACTCCCACTTGATTCAAGCGATTGTAGTACTCAGACATTCTGAACACATGCTCACTGGCTGAGCTATTCTCCTCCATCTTGTAGGCAAAGTACTTGTCAGATGTCTCATACCTCTCGACATGGGCATGAGTCTGAAATACCAATTTCAGCTCTTGGAACATCTCATATGCTCTGTGGCGTTCAAAACGTCTTTGGAGCCCCAATTATAAGCCGTAAAGCATGGTGCATACTCGGGGAGAACACTTATATCTTGAAATTTAGTGAAGGGATCATCTTATAATGCTACCGTCGTTCTAAGCAAAATAAGATGCATAAAAGATAAACATCACATGCAATCAAAATATGTGACATGATATGGCCATCATCATCTCATGCTTTTGATCTCCATCTCCAAAGCATCGTCATGATCTCCATCATCACCGGCTCGACACCTTGATCCCCATCGTTGCATCGTGGTCGTCTTGCCAACTATTGCTTCTACAACTATTGCTAATGCATAGCGATAGAGTAAAGCAATTACATGCCGTTTGCATTTCATAAAATAAAGAGACAACCATAAGGCTCCTGCCGGTTGCTGATAACTTACAAAACATGATCATCTCATACAATAACGTATATCACATCATATCTTGACCATATCACATCACAACATAGCCCGTAAAAACAAGTTAGACGTCCTCTACTTTGTTGTTGCAAGTTTTACGTGGCTGCTACGGGTTTCTAGCAAGAACCGTTCTTACCTACGGAAAAAACCACAACGGTGAATTATCAAGTTTGTTGTTTTAACCTTCTTCAAGGACCGGCCGCAGTCAAATTCGATTCAACTAAAGTAGGAGAAACAGACACCCGCCAGCCACCTTTATGCAAAACTAGTTGCATGTCAGTCGGTGGAACCGGTCTCATGTACGTGGACATGTAAGGTTGGTCCGGGCCGCTTCATCCCACAATGCCACCGAATCAAAATAAGACGTTGGTGGTAAGCAGTATGTGTAACACCCCCGGTGGTTAACTACAGTAATCACCCTTTTGATTATGCCATGTCATCATGTTTAACAGTGCATGATCATCATTAGCATTGTATTGCATTTCAACTCCTAAGTAAAAATCTAAATTTAAATGAAAGTGAAAAATAAAAGTTGTTCAATATAGAAACTAAAATGTTCATTAAATAGCAAATAATCTAGAGGCAATTATAAAATGGTAACCAACATTAATCAGAATAGTTGAATGACTCAAACAGCTAGGAACATAAATCTGTAACTCCATTTGACATTAATTAAAATGCAAACAAAATCATTTTGGCTCCAAACCTTTTTTCTGTCAGTGTTAGATACTGCACTATATTTATTGGACCAGTTAACCTATTTTACAAAACTGTATTTGAGGCTACACATTTTGCAAAGTTGAGAAATAAAAGAAAAGAAATCAAATAACAAAAGTAAAATAAAACAAAAGGTAAGGAACCCCCCTGGGCCGTTCGGCCACCAGGCCAACCCCAGGCCGGCCCAGCTCCTTCCCCGGCCCAACCGCGCCTATACACCCCCACTCCCCGAAACCCTAATCCCCGATCCACCCCACTCCCCCCCATGTTTCCCTCGCTCCTATGCCCCCCCGACCCGATCCAGATCGAGGGGCGGCGACCCCGGCAACAGCGCCGCCCCGCTCCCTGACGCCGGCGCCCGTCCTCGCCGCCGCCTCGCCGCCGTTGCCTCGCCCATCCTCCCCGAAGCCCTTCCTAGCCGCGACGCCCCGGACGCAGCGCCTCGAGCCCCGTCGCCGTCGTCGCCCGTGGCCATGCCGGAGCCGCTCGTCAACCGTCGCCGCCTCGCCTCCTCGCCCTCCTCCCCGACGGCCCCCTCGACCCTCGCCGTCCCTCGCCCCTGCAACGCCTGTGAGGCTCCCCTCTGCCTCCCTCTCCCCTCCCGCGCTAGCCCGCCCTATCCCCGCTCGCCGGCCGTGCCCTGCTCGCGCCGACTCGCCTCGCTCGCCGCTGCTGCTGCGCGCACATGCGCCACGCCCCGCATCGCCGTTCACCGCGCCGACCGCTCGCCGTGGCCTCGCCCCTTTACCTCACCACGCCGGCCACGCCCCGCCACCCCCGCCGTAGCTCTTCCCCGGCAACCGCCCGCGCGACCCCGCTGCCGCTGCTCCGCATCACCGTCGCCCGCGCCCGCGCGCCCCTGGGCGAGCGCCCGAGCGGGCCGCGCCCATCGCCCGCGCCCGATTCGCTGGCCTGGAGCCACTGTCCAGTGGGCCAAACCCCCCTGGGTCACTGACAAGCGGGGCCCACTGACAGAAAAACAAATAACGAAAAGAAATAAATAAAATAAAAATGAATTAATAAAATTAGTTAATTAATTAATTAAGTTAATTAACTCTGATTAGCTTAATCTAATTAAGTAGTTAGTCTAATTAAACACTAATTAATTAGCTAAACCCTAGTTAACCTAACAGCCTATGACAGGTGGGACCCACTGGTCCTGACGTCATGCTGACGTCATGCTGACGTCTGCAAACACTGTTTCGGATAATGTTTAATTTAAATAATTAAATAAATTCCAGAAATTAATAAAAACTTTAGAAAATCATATAAAATAATCCGTAACTCAGATCGAAAAACTTTGTACATGAAAGTTGCTCAGAATGACGAGACGAATTCGGATACGCGGTCCGTTCGTCCGCCACACGTCCCTAACTATCTGAACATGGAACCGATCCCCTCTGGTCATCTGTCTGACAAATGTCCGGAACCGGGAAAACATTCCCGGATGGATTTCCCCTTCCTCGGTGACGTGCAACCATACGTTAGGACACACCCGACACTGCACATTGTCATGTCATACTTTGTGTTGCTCATGTTTGCTCTATATTTATACTGTTTCCTCCCCCTCTTCTCTCTCGATAGCCCCCGACCTCGACGTCGTCCCCGAGACCGACGCAGCTCCGGAGACCGAAGCCACCATTGACAACCTTGCCCTTGCCGCCGAGCAACCAGGAAAGCCCCCCCTTTGATCATCCCGATATCGCCCATTCTAATTTCCCATGCTTGCATTAGAATTGCTGCTGCTACTGCTTTACCTATTCTGATGCATAGCCTGTTTATTGTAACCTGCTGTTGATAATTACCTGCATATCCTAAACTGCTTAGTTTAGGCTGGGTAGAGACCTATCAGTGACCCCACTTATCCCGACTGCCGTGCTGGATTGTCAGAAGACCCGATCAACGGGATTGAAGACCAGGCCCCGACACCGCACATCACCCCTCTTAGTTGTAACGACACTGCAGCGTTACTATCGAGTGCCGAGGGTGAAACCTCTTGTAGCACTCCTGATGTTAACTCTGTAGAGTAGCTATTCGGTCGTGGTCATCGAGGGTGATTCCTCCTTCACCGCTTCCGATAACGACGCTGTCGTACAACACCTCAAGTGTGAACCCAGTGAGGGTGATTCCTCCGAGTTCACCTTGATGGATACATCAAGTAGGAATCCAACAAGGGTGATACCTCGGATTTCCCTGATGTTATGGACACACGTATACTTGGACTTTACACTGTTACTTGGATAGGCGGGTCGACCCTGAGGGGTACTCGCGTGCGCCTGAGAGGCGAGTGTTGTGAAGACGAGTGCCTGTATGGTGCCCGAGTGATGAATACGAGGCGCGGCCGTGCATTCTTAACCCTTGTAGCAAGTCCTCAAGACGGGGCGACGGGGTCACATCTTTCGTGAGTCTCTGCTCGTTACCGCAAGCCCTAGTCCATTAACGATTTGGATATTTGATCCGAGCAGGTCTCTGGCCTGATAGCACTAACCATCACGTGGGCATAGTATGGGCGTTCTGCATCGTATGCATCAGCCGAAAGCTCTGTCAGACGTCTAGTTCAGCATGGCGGCATGGACGGACCGGCGCCTTCCTGTAGTGTTGGTGCCTGGCTTCACCGTGTGCGCAACGACCCGGAGGGTGAGGGGCGATGGACAAGACCCTCTTGCGCTTAGGATGTAGACCGACGGGGACCTCTCTGCTGAGCTATAGGTAGGGTTGCGATGTGTCGTTTGGCCGAGGCCGGGCATGACCCAGGAAAGTGTGTCCGGCCGGAGTTAATCGAGCGTGTTGGGTAAGTTGGTGCACCCCCGAAGGGAAGAAAACTTCTATCGATAGCCTGTCCTACGGTAAAGGACACTCGGAGTTGTATCCTGATTGATACAATTTTAGAACTGGATACCTGGATATGAGGCTCTGGGATTGCTTCTCGCAGGGAGTCGAGAAGGGATCTCAGGACGAGGTTGATGACTGTATGGCTCTGGGATTGCTTCTCGCAGGGAGTCGAGAAGGGATCTCAGGACGAGGTTGATGACTGTATGGCTCTGGGATTGCTTTCTCGCAGGGAGTCGAGAAAGGATCTATGGGTGAGGTTGAGACTTATTGATACTACTACATTATATTGTACTGTGCTACTCTCTTCTATTGCTGCAAGACCTCTGAAGATGCTAGACTTCGATAGGACTAGGCCTTCTCTCTATTCTTGCATTTCTGCAGCCCAGTCCACATATACAGCCTCCCCTTGAAAATGTTGCATATGTAGTGTAGATCCTTGCTTGCTGAGTACTTCTGAGTACTCACGGTTGCTTTGTTTTCCTTTTCTCCCCATATCAGTTTGACGTGACCAAGATGACGGAGCCCCTTGAGACAGATGCCCCGTCGATCGTCTACTACTACTACCCAGAGGATGGATACTACTACGAGTTGACTGACGACCAGGAGTAGGATCGGAGGGTCCCAGGCAGGAGGCCTGCGCCTTTCGATCGTAGTGTTTTATTTTGCCCCGCCTTTCTAAAGGCCTTTCTGTTTCTGTTTCATATCTGTACTCAGATATCTGATGCTTCCGCTAACGCTTGTATGCAAGCTTATGTATTCGAGCCCTCGAGGCCCCTGGCTTGTAATATAAAGCTTGTATGACTTTATTTATGTTTTAGAGTTGTGTTGTGATATCTTCCCGTGAGTCCTTAGGCTTGATCGTGTGCATTTGCGTGTATGATTAGTGCACGATTGGGCCGGGGGCGTCACAGTATGAACATCACCGCCCACAACTTCTTTGTGTTCTACTCGTGCATATCATCTACGCATAGACCTGGCTCATGATGCCACTGTTGGGAAACGTTGCATGGAAAACAAAAAAAATTCTATGCACACGCAATGATCTATCCATGGAGATGCATAGAAACGAGGGGGGGGGGAGAGTGTATCTACGCACCCTCGTAGACCGTAAGCAGAAGCGTTTCACAACGCGGTTGATGTAGTCGAACATTCTTCGTGATCCAACCGATCTAGTACCGAACGTACGTCACCTCCGCGTTCTGCACACGTTTAGCTCGGTGACGTCCTCCGCCTTCTTGATCCAGCAAGACGGCGAGGTAGTGGATGAGTTCCAGCAGTACGACGGCTTGGTGACAGTGATGGTGATGTGATCTCTGGAGGGCTTCGCCTAAGCACTACGAAAATATGACCGAGGGAGTAAACGGTGGACGGGGGCGCCGCACACGGCTAAGACAATGTTGTGTGTTTTCTAGGCGCCCCATTCCCACATATATATAGGTGGGAGGGAGGAAGGAGCAGCCAAAGGAGGCACCCAAGTAGAATGAATCCTACTTGGAGTCCCTCCCAAGCCGCGCCCCCTCCTGCCTTATATAGGTGCGGGGGAAAGGCAGGGGAGGGTGGCCCCCCCCTTTCCTTTCTCCCATGAGAGGGAAAGGCAGGAGGGGCTAGCCCTCCCTCCTTTCCTTCCCTTAGGGCCTGCTGTCCAAAGAAGGGGCGCACCAGGTGCTGGTCTATCCCCCCTTTGGCCCATTAGGCCCATACACTTACCGGGGGTGTCCGGAACCCCTTCCGGTGACCCGATGACTACCCGGTGCACTCCGAAACCCTTCCGGTGTACGAATACCATCGTCCTATATATCAATCTTTACCGCTCGACCATTTCGAGACTCCTCGTCATGTCCATGATCTCATCCGGAACTCCGAACAACATTTGGTCACCAAATCATATAACTCATATAACACTATATCGTCAACGAACGTTAAGCGTGCGGACCCTACGGGTTCGAGAACTATGTAGACATGATCGAGACACCTCTCCGGTCAATAACCAATAGCGGAACCTAGATGCCCATATTGGCTCCTACATATTCTACGTAGATCTTTATCGGTCGAACCGTTATGACAACATACGTAATTCTCTTTGTCTATCGGTATGTTACTTGCCCGAGATTCGATCGTCGGTATCTTCATACCTAGTTCAATCTCGTTACCGGCAAGTCTCTTTACTTGTTCCATAATACATCACCTCGTGACCAACTCCTTAGTCATTTGCTTGCAAGCTTATGATGTGTATTACCGAGAGGGCCCAGAGATACCTCTCCGATACTCGGAGTGACAAATCCTAATCTCGATCTATGCCAACTCAACAAACACCTTCGGAGATACCTGTTGAGCATCTTTATGATCACCCAATTACGTTGTGATGTTTGATAGCACACAAGGTATTCCTCCGGTATCCAGGAGTTGCATAATCTCATAGTCGAAGGAATAAGTATTTGACATGAAGAAAGCAATAGCAATAAAACTGAACGATCATTATGCTAAGCTAACGGATGGGTCTTGTCCATCACATCATTCTCCTAATGATGTGATCCCATTATCAATTGACAACACATGTCCATGGTTTAGGAAACCTTAACCATCTTTGATCAACAAGCTAGTCTAGTAGAGGCTCACTAGGGACACGGTATTTGTTTATGTATTCACACATGTATTTAAGTTTCCGATCAATACAATTCTAGCATGAATAATAAATCTTTATCATGAATAAGGAAATATAAAATAACAACTTTATTATTGCCTCTAGGGCATATTTCCTTCATGAAGCCCCCCCTGGTAAGTGATCTTACTCACCAGTTAAAATTTCTATACTCCGTGTTGAGGAGTAGAATTTAATGAATCGTTATTCTTGACGCTTTGCAGAAGTGGCTGGTGTCGGTGTCAAAACCGACGGATCTCGGGTAGGGGGTCTCGAGCTATGGATCATGGATCAATGGGTAACAAGGGGCGTAGAGACAGTATTTACCAAGGTTCGGGTGAGGGTGTCTTGGACTAAGGGGTCCTCGGGCTAATGATCAACCTCTCGTGGGCCAGATAGGTGGGCCGCTACAGATCTGTTGCTGGAAGGCCAAACTATGAGCAACTTCGTCTTCGGGAAGGAAACCTCCAAAGCCTTGTGTATCCTCCAAGTCAGGATCATAGAGATGGCATGTTTATCCTCTGATTGTAACCGACATATGTAACACTAGGAACCCGTGGTGTCTATATAAACCAGGGGTTTAGTCCGTACAGGCTAGAATAACCATCATCCTACTCATCTAGGATTTAGTTCATCCGATATCGTGGTAGATCAACTCTTAGGGTTTAGTTCATCAGACATTGGGTCCTCTCGAAGAGGTAAAACCCTACGTCCTGCTTGATTGTATTGATGTGTTATTATGACAATTACAGGGTTTATCTACCACGAGATCGGATGAACTAAACCCTAGGTGAGTAGGATGATGGTTCTTCCATCTACAGGCTAAACCCTCTGGTTTATATAGACACCAGGGGTACCTAGGGTTAGATGTGGTCAGGTAACATCAGGGGATAAACATGCCGACTATATTATCTTGACTTGGAGGACACACCAAGGCTTTGGAGGTTTCCTTCATGAAAACAAAGTCCCTTATTGTTCGGCCTTCCAATGATGGATCAAGAATGGCCCACCTATTCGGCCCATGAGGGATAGACTGGTATCCCGAGGACCCCTTAGTCCAGGACTCCCTCGGTAGCCCCCGAACTAGTCTTCGAAGCCGAGGTAGGTGCAAAAATCATCGGCTTGGTGGACCAGTTCCTCCTCTTCTGCAGTGACTTTAATAATCTCTGGCCATACGCCCCCTGAGCTACGTACTAGCTTCCAAAGTGTATATGTAACTTAGCCCCAAAGGTTAGTCGCTCAAGTGTGAATAGTACCCACAGCTGACAACTTTTGTCGAAGGTCACGGTCCGCCCCGACCACTAGCCAGTTATGAAGACTCGATTAGCGGTTCGAGGCGATTTCCTCATTGGCACGTCCCATCAATATGGAGATCGTGCCCCGTCTTTAAGGGATATGATCAATGATTCGCGCTATCCCACATGCGCATAACGGCACGATTATATCGGGAAGAGGTGAGGTCTGCGGCGTAGTAAAAGGACTCTTGGTATTACGACAGCCCATAAAAGGGGAATAACCACCATTTCCTCCGCATGCTCTCGCTTCCTCCCTTGCCATTGCCTTCCCAATCTCCTGAGCTCCAGCGCCCAGATCCATCCTTCCTTCCAAAAACTTCTCCAGCCATCTCCTTGAACTGCCATGGCCGGCACTGGCTCTAAGCACTACAAAAAAAAGACACATCCGTGACATTTTGGGCCGAACGGATTTTTTTCCTGTCATGCTTATGACACTTCTATGACGATAATTGTGACAAAACCACGTATCATCATAGATGTGGTGGCTCCTACTTCTATGACAAAAAATCATGATAGAAAATGGGCTTTTCGTCCTGGGCGGGCCGGGGACGCACCTGCATGACATTCTTTGGGCCGTCCATGACGGAAAAAATCATGGTAGAAGCGAGGGCGAGGAAAATATCGGGGAGTTCCCGGTTACAGTGGGTGGTCGGGGCCGAGTGATGCACGGATGATTGCGTGTTTCTCTCGTACACGTACACGCGTGTGTGCGAGGTGTTGGGCTCTAACTAAACCCGAGCAAGGCGTTCGCTTACTGAACCCAAGCGATTGCACTAGCTACGTTACTGAACCTGAGCGATCAATCCCTTGGCTGTTAACTGAACCTGAGCGATTCCTTCGCTACTGATGCTAACTGAAGCCGATCGAACCAGCTGCCTCTTGATCAATAGTGACCGTTGTTGGGGGTTGGATGAATAGTTCCCGGTGGGGGTTGGATGAACAGGACCCCGTGGTAGTAGAGGCCGTTACCACTAGATGAACAGGACCCCGATCGAGGAGGTGGGCGTGGATGAACAGGACCCCGTGGAGGGCTGGTTGAACAGTAGCCGATGGAGGCTGGATGAACAGTAACCTATGGATGAACAGTAGCTGGTGGAGGCTGGAGGAAGTCGGCGGTGGATGAACAGTAGCATGTGGAGGCTGGAGGAAGTCGACGGTGGATGAACAGTAGCGGGTGGAGGCTAGAGCAAGGCAGTAGACAGTGGATGAACAGTAGCTCGTGGAGTCCCGTTTTGCGGTACGCCACACCGCTCCCGATGAACAGGACTCTGTTTCGACCGTAGGCGCTCCAACACAAGTTCGTTTCCTCCGTTTTGTGGTACGCCACACCCCTCCCGATCAACATCACCCTGTTTGGACCGTAGGAGTTCGAACACAGGTCCGTTTCCTCCGGTCTGCGGTACGCCACACCCCTCCCGATGAACAGGACCCCATTTCGACCGTAGGTGGTCGAACAAAAGGCCGTTTCCTCCATTCTGCGGTACGCCAGACCTTGTTCCGGCTGTTCCGTCCAAGCCGGTTGGCTCCTGATGAACATGACGTATTCCGACCCAGTCGGTTGCCTCCCGATGAACACGACGCTGTTTCCTCCGTTCTGACCCAGCCGGTTGGCTGCCGATGAACAGGACGCCGTTGCTGTACGCGTTAGAGACCCCGCCCGTATGTACGTATGTAGCCGTATTTACTTTCTTGCAGCGTGGCTGTACATATGTGTACAAGATATATATAGACAGGACTGCATGACATGCTACGTCCGCGCCTCTACTACGACACATGTCGCTCCTTACTCAGCCATGGTTCATCGCTGCAGAGAGACCGATCGACCAGTATGTACGTACACGGTCGCGACCAGACAGACAGCTCTACGTACGCTTCGACCGGATGGGTCCCAGCTATCAGGGAGGATAAGGAGGCACTTCCTTGCGTGTGAAGATATAGCAGGTGGGTCCCAGCTGTCAGGGGGAAGAATCATTTTTTTTGCCCGTAATATGGATGCACTTCCTTGCGTGCGAAGATGTAGCTGGTGGGTCCCAGCTGTCAGGGGGCAAACGTTTTTTCGCCAAATACAGAGGCCCTTCCGGTGGGTCCCCGTTGTCAGGTGGATGAAGCATTATTTTGCGCGTAATAAGGAGGCACTTCCTTGCTGCGGCAGTGGACCCAGCTGTCAGCCTCTCCACGTACTGCCCTCTTCCGATGACTCTCGTTTGTTGACCACGACGCGCCGAGCGCACCAGGACGATGGACGACAGCGAGGCCCCGGACGGCAGCGAGCCGGTGATGGGAAGATGCGGCAGTGGAGTCGCGGACGGAGAGGTGTACGAGGGTTAACTGGTTCTGGTGCGGCGTGGTTCTGCAGTCAGCGAAGAATAACAGGAGGTGTGGAGGGATGGCTTGGTCGGCGGTGGGGTAGCGCTTCGCAACGAAGCGTGCTAAGTAGAGCTACTAGCAGCCGGAGGCGGGAGCAGGTGGTCCCGGCGGCGCTGGAGGAAGAAGACAAGAGATTGAAGATGAATGCCGGTGATACGTCTCCAACGTATCTATAATTTTTGATTGTTCCATGCTGTTATATTATCATTCTTGGATGTTTTACAATCATTTTATAGCAACTTTATATCATTTTTTGGGACTAACCTATTGACATAGTGCCAAGTGCCAGTTGCTGTTTTCTGCTTGTTTTTTACTTCGCAGGAATTCAATACCAGACGGAGTCCAAATGCAGTGAAACTTTTTGGAGATTTTTTTGGACCAGAAGACATCCAGTGGGCCAAAAAAGTACCGAAGAGGGGGCCCGAGGTGAGCACAAGACACCAGGGCGCGCCTGGGCCCCCAGGCGTGCCCTGATGGGTTGTGCCCACCTCGGTGACCTCCCGCACCGCCTCTTTGCTCTATAAATACCCCAATATTCCAGAAACCCTAGGGGAGTCAACGAAAATCAATTCCAGCCGCCTCAAGTTCCAGAAACCACAGATCCAATCTAGACACCATCACGGAGGGGTTCATCCTCCTCATTGGTGCCTCTCCGATGATGCGTGAGCAGTTCATTGTAGACCTACGGGTCCGTAGTTAGTAGCCAGATGGCTTTCTCTCTCTCTTTTGATTCTCAATACAACGGTCTCTCGGAGATCTATTTGATGTAACTCTTTTTTTGTGGTGTGTTTGTTGGGATCCGATGAACTTTGAGTTTATGATCAGATCTATGTTTTTATCCATGAAAGTTATTTGAGTCTTTTGATCTCTTATATGCATGATTACTTATAGTCTCGTATTTCTTCTCCAATATTTGGTTTTTGTTTGGCCAACTTGATCTATTTATCTTGCAATGGGAAGAGGTGCTTTGTGATGGGTTCGATCTTACGGTGCTTGATCCTAGTGACAGAAGGGGAAAATACACGTATGTATTGTTGCTATTAAGGATAACAAGATGGGGTCTATTTCTACATAAATAGATCTTGTCTACATCATGTCATCGTTCTTATTGCATTACTCTGTTTCTCCATGAACTTAATACACTAGATGCATGCTGGATAGCGGTCGATGTGTGGAGTAATAGTAGTAGATGCAGGCAGGAGTCGGTCTACTAATCTTGGACATGATGCCTATATAATGATCATTGCCTAGGTATCGTCATGATTATTTGAAGTTCTATCAATTGCCCAACAGTAATTTGTTTACCCACCGTTTGCTATTTTTCTCGAGAGAAGCCACTAGTGAAACCTACGGCCCCCGGGTCTCTTCTTTAATATATTTGCCTTTGCGATCTATTTTTATTTGCTTTTATTTTCAGATATATTAATCCAAAAATACAAAAATACCTTGCTGCAATTTTTACTTATTTTATCTCGCGTTCCCACGAGATCTATTTATCCAATCTACTACAATTTTACCTATCCTTTTACCCGTGAGGGATTGACAACCCCTCTCTTACATCGGGTTGCAAGTATTTGTTCTTCGTGTGCAGGAGCTCTTTACGTGGTGTTGCGTGGTTCTCCTACTGGTTCGATAACCTTGGTCTCATCACTGAGGAAAATACCTACCGTTGCTGTGTTGCATCATCCCTTCCTCTTTGGGGAAATTCCGACGTAGTTCAATCAAACATGAAAAGGCATTTCTGGCGCCGTTGCCGGGGAGACATCATCAACATCTACCAGGTTCCTAATCACAAATCTCATCTCCTTGCAATTTACATTATTTGCCATTTGCCTCTCGTTTTCCTCTCCCCCACTTTAAAAAAAATTGCCGTTTTATTCACCCTCTTTTTTGTTCACCATTTTCTTGTCAAATCCATTTTTGTGTGCAGTTTTGTTTGCTTAGTCATGATGCCTCAAAGAAAATATTATGATGTTCCTTACCCCAATATTTTGCTTGAAATTGAGAAAAGTACTAAGGATTATATGACTACACAATTTGAGCACAACAAATATTTTACTGAAGAACTTAAGGAACACTCTTTTGTGCTGGAAGCTATAACTAAACAACTTGATGATATTAGTAGAGTGGTTTGCAATCTCCAATCTAAGTATGCTTTTGCTGAAAGTTTGCTAGGTAAAATATCCGATGCACAGGCTACCCTAGTAAATCAAATGGCCGCTAAACCAATCTCGTTAGAAGATAAACGTGATGAAGATCTTAAAATGATTGGTGCTTCTTCTATTGATTCCTTGTTTAGTAAAATTAAGATTGATGAAAAAGGGACTGGAGAAGAGTTAGCTTTAGCTAGTAGGCGTCCCGATAATTTGGAGGGTGAAAATCTTGTTGAAAATTTTGATAAAAGTGGGTTTGAAGAGGTCAAAACTTTAACTAGTGATGTGCCCACTCTTTTGGATTACAAAGACTTTAATTATGATAGTTGCTCTTTGGTTGATTGTATTTCTTTGTTGCAATCCATGATAAATTCACCCCATGCTTATGAACAAAATAAAGCTTTTACTAAACATATTGTTGATGCTATGATGAAAGCTTTAGAAGAAAAGTTGGAATTAGACGTTTCAATTCCTAGAAAATTGCATGATGAATGGGAACCTACTATCAAAGTCAAGATCAAAAATTACGAGTGCTTTGCTTTTATGTGACTTGGGTGCTAGTGTTTCTACAATTCCGAAATCTTTATGTGACGTGCTTGGTCTTACCGATATTGAAGAATGCTCTTTAAATTTTCACTTGGTGGATTCTACTATTAAAAAATCTATGGGAATAATTAATGATGTTCTTATTCTTGCAAATAGGAATTATGTGCCCATAGATTTTATTGTTCTTGATATTGATTGCAATCCGTCTTGTCCAATTATTCTTGGTGGACCGTTTTTATGTACTATTGGTGCCGTGATTGATATGAAAGAAGGCAATATTAAATTTCAATTTCCACTAAGGAAGGGTATGGAACACTTCCCTAGAACTAGAATTAAGCCACCATATGAATCATTATGAGGGCATCTTATGGATCTCGAAACAAAGATGACAATACTTAGATCCTTTGCATTATGCTTAGCTAGGGGCGTAAAACGATAGCGCTCGTTGGGAGGCAACCCAACTTGTATCTTTTTTCTTTTTGGTTTTCTTGCTGTTTTCAATAAAATACACAATTATTCCTCTGGTTAGATGTGTTTTTGTTGTTTAAATTAGTGTTTGTGCCAAGCAAAGCCTTTGGTATGATTTGGGTGATAGTTGATTTGATCTTGCTGAAAAACAGAAACTTTTGCACTCAGGAAAACAATTCTTATTTTTAACAGAGGAGTGATTTTGATTTGATTCTTTTCGTATAAGATTAATAAACAAATTTCTCACATTGTCCTAATTTTTCAGAATTTTTGGAGTTACAGAAGTATTCGAAGTTTTCAGATTGCTACAGACTATTCTGTTTTTGACAGATTTTGTTTTCTTTGCGTTGTGTGCTTGTTTTGATGATTCTATGGTTTACTTTGAAGAGTTTTTGCCATATAAAAGTTGGAATACAGTAGATATAATGCAAAAATAAAATATGAATGGGTTTGCAACAGTACTTATAGTAGTGATTTGCTTTCTTATACTAACGGATCTCACGAAGGTTTTGTTGAGTTTTGTGTGATTGAAGTTTTCAAGTTTTGGGTGAGATCACGATGGATGAAGGAATAAGGATTAGCAAAAGGATAAGCTTGGGGATGCCCGAGGCACCCCAAGGTAATAGTCAAGAAGTATCAAGCAACTAAGCTTGGGGATGCCCCCGAGTGGCATCCCCTCTTTCTTCTAACGACCATCGGTATTTTACTTGGAACTATATTTTTATTCGTCACATATTATGAGTTTTGCTTGGAGCGTCTTGTATGATATGAGTCTTTGCTTGTTTTGCTTTTTATTTTGAGTCTTGAATCCTTGCTGGACACACCTTTTTGAGAGTGCCAAAAATTATGCTATGCTTGCTCTTATGCTTCACTTAAATCTTTAGAGCCTTGGAATTGCTCTAGTGCTTCACTTATATCTTTTTGAGCACGGTGTGCTTTATTATTTTTGAAGAAATGCTCTCATGCTTCACTTATATTTATTTGGGAGTTAGTAAATTTTTTAAGAAATTCTCTCTTGCTTCACTTAAATTAATTTGAGAGAAAGAAATATGATGCTCATGTTCTTCACTTATATTTGTTTGAGATTATTAAAAGCAACATATGAAATTAGTCCCAAAGTGATAGATATCCAAGGAGGATATAATAAAAACTTTTATGAAGATCATTGGACAAAATAAACTTGATTCTTTGTAATAGTTTTGAGATATGATGATAGTGATATGTGAGACATGTTGATAGGTAATTATGCTTTAGTAAGAATATTGGTGTTAAGGTTCGTGATTCCCTATGCAAGCACGAAAGTCAACAGTTATGCAATGAAATTACATCCTACTTGTGGTGCATTATTCGGTGTTAGTTATGCTTAATGCTCGCGTATGAGATTTTTCGTTTCTTGGTTGGATGCTTCTCAATCTTTTGCTAGCCTTCATTTTGCACTAAGTATGATCACTACTTGTGCATCCAAATCCTTTAACCCAGTTTTTGCCATATGAGTCCACTATACCTACCTATATGCGGTATTTCTGTGCCGTTCTAAGCAAATTTGTATGTGCCATCTCTAATTTTCAAAATAAACTTCTCTTTTGTGTGCTCGTACCGCTCACGAAACGGTAGGGGGTGGCTAATATATTTCCATGCTAGATGTGTTATTCTCATGATGAGTGTTTATTCACTTGTCATTGCACGAGAGTACGGCAAAGGTATTAGAGATGCCCAGTCCCGAAATGAAAAATGAATTTACTTTATGTTGTCAAATAATAAATTCCTTTGAAAGTGTTGGTATGGAGGGCATCCGTGGATACGGCTAGCCATGGAAAGTGAAAGAAATGGTGGAAAAAGGAATAAACTTTATTTTTTGTTTGGGAACCGCCTATGATATATCTAGCATGAAAAGTATTGGGAACTTCTCGATCGTTCTTGTTGGCAGGAAAAGCATGAATCCCAAAATGTTTTGTATCTCTATTATTTTTTTTGCTTTGAGCTCTGGCACCTCTACAAATCCCTACTTCCCTCCGCGAAGGGCCTTTCTATTTACTTTATGCAATTTTTATTTGAGTCTCCATCTTCTCTTATAAAGCGCCAACTAAGGGGCACTATGATCGTACTTGAGCATTGGGTGTAGCTAATATGCGAGTGTGTTTCATGAATGGATCAATGATTGAGCATAATAGGCTAGGGATAGCTTGCTTTAGCGTTAATATTTTGAAAGACATGGTTGCTTGTTGATATGCTTGAGTATTAAAGTCCTCATGTCAAAACTAGATTATTGCTTTGAATCATATAAAAGTCCAAATGTCCATGCTACAAAGAAAAGAATATGTGATGAACATGTTAGGCAACATTCCACATCAAAAATTCTGTTTTTATCATTTATCTACTCGAGGACGAGCAGGAATTAAGCTTGGGGATCCTGATACGTCTCCAACGTATCTATAATTTTTGATTGTTCCATGCTGTTATATTATCATTCTTGGATGTTTTACAATCATTTTATAGCAACTTTATATCATTTTTTGGGACTAACCTATTGACATAGTGCCAAGTGCCAGTTGCTGTTTTCTGCTTGTTTTTTACTTCGCAGGAAATCAATACCAATGGAGTCCAAATGCAGCGGAACTTTTTGGAGATTTTTTTGGACCAGAAGACATCCAGTGGGCCAAAGAAGTACCGAAGAGGGGGCCCGAGGTAAGCACAAGACACCAGGGCGCGCCCTGATGGGTTGTGCCCACCTCGGTGACCTCCCGCACCGCCTCTTTGCTCTATAAATACCCCAATATTCCAGAAACCCTAGGGGTCGACGAAAATCAATTCCAGCCGCCGCAAGTTCCAGAAACCACAGATCCAATCTAGACACCATCACGGAGGGGTTCATCATCCTCATTGGTGCCTCTCCGATGATGCGTGAGTAGTTCATTGTAGACCTACGGGTCCATAGTTAGTAGCTAGATGGCTTTCTCTCTCTGTTTTGATTCTCAATACAACGGTCGCGCATATTCAACCCATTTTTTTAGAATTTACAATCCATTTGCTGGGCTGGGTGAACAAATAATGTAGCGTCCATGCGGCCCATTTATTTTTTCTAGAAAACTACAACCCATTTGCACTTTCTCGAAAAACATGAATTTGCTGGGCTGGGTGAACAAATAATGTAGCGTCCATGCGGCCCATTTATTTTTTCTTAAAAAATCAAAGCCCATTTGCACTTTCTCGAAATACACGATTTTGCTGGGCTGGTTCTAATTATAATGTTGGGTTGGGCGCAACAATGTTATCAAAAAATAAACAGGGGCTGAGCATTTTGTTATAAATATATTTAAATAATAAGTGCTTTATTTACATTGGTCCTTAAATCTTACCAAGCTTTTGTACATAATCACCTGGATTTTCATTGACCTTAATGTAAAAAAATCCAGGATTTTATTGTTAAACATTTATTTTTATAAGTTCGTAATACGTGGGATATTTTTTTCTTATATATGTAAGTATCTGTTAAATATATGATGATAATAACAATAATATATAATAACATATAAAATAATATAAATATATATAATATAGTTATAAGGAAAACATAAGTTGGACCTGGCGTTCCTATTCTTATATAGAAAAATAGAACAGACCTCTGTGTTTTCTTCAAAAAAATACATAAGTTGGGCTGCGGATGTTTAGGAAAAAATAAAACCTAAGATGGGAGGGCCATAGGCCGGTCGATACATGACGGCCCTCAAAAAAATACAAACCGGCATGTAGTGGGCTGCATATGTTGAAAAAGAAAGCCTAGACTGGGCAGCCCACAACCCAGCTGATACTTGTTGGCCCACTGATAATAAATAATACCTGCCAGCTCCGCGATGACTAGCTTCATTGTAAATTTATCTCCTTTAGTAACTACGTGGACAAACCCATGGCCCCCAACGTTAGTATAGCATTAGGAGGAAGTATATTTTTTCAATGAGGCACTTGCTTGCATACGACCATGGACCTGGTGGGTCCCGACTGTCCGCCTCTCCATGTACAGTCCTCTCCAGATTCGTCTCGGTTGTTGAGCATGTCCACAATGGCAAACAGCGGCGCCGCGGCGAGCGCATAAAGGCGGAGGATGACGTCCAAGCCCCGGACAGGAATGCACCGGAGCCGGGGAAGACGTGCTACAGTAGTGGTAGGTGTTGTGCCTAATTTCTAGCGAATGTACTGGAGTAGCCTAGTGGCCAAGTTCCACTCCCCAACCGCTGCTCCGCCCGGGTTCGATTCCACCTGATGCAGTGAAAATATCCACAAATTTTTGCCTCTGCCTCTGACATGTGGGTGCCCATTGTCATCTACCCACACCACCTCCAACACTTGCCAAAACTTCGTCCCTCGGTTTCTCTACCTTTCGCACACTCAACACTGTGTGGGCATTTTGAAAATAGCATATCTTTTTGACTGTGAATCATATGAAGATGTGCTATGCATGAATGTTGATCAGCATGATGTTAACTGTCTGGTAGTTCCATTTTCAACCATGAATAAAACTTCCAACATGATGTTATCCCTGTTTGAAAAGGGCGTGTTAATATAAATGCTCTGCCTCTGAAACTTGCAGTTTCTTATCTGAAACTGAAACTTGCAGTTTCTTCTCTGAGAATCACATTGTCTGCACTTTTATATGAAACTACATTTTTTAAAGTGCTAAAAATAGATCTCTAGAATTCATAAAATACTTCATATGTTCAATACTGCAAATCTGAAATTCAAAAGACATTCATATCTGAAAGTACTCTCAAAATACACAACACAAAACACAATTCACAACCTGCAAATACTGACAACCCTAAGCTCCTCCTCAGACTATTTGGGGGGGGGGGGGTCCCCTCCTATTCCTCGGCGGCAGACAATCGCCCCATGGGATGAGGTGAACAGCGAGGGAGAGGATGGCAGGGAAGCATCGTCGCGCCAACTATTTTTCTCCTCTTGCAATTGGGTTCGGTCGATGAAGACTCCACCGGCTCGCTCTGTCACGACACCCTCACAAACAGCACTGTGTATATGCTCGATCCTTCAATCTCGGGTGGATGCTCCATCTTGGATCGATACTCCCACCACCGCAGCCTCACAATCGGATCCAGTGAATCTGCTTGCTCGATGGCCTAGAGGAGCAGCTCTATGTACTCCCGCGCGACTCCCTCTGGGAGTATCACCGCCTTTTCGCTCTTTTCCAGATATTTGGCCATTGCTGTCGCCGTCGCCGCTAATTGCTCTGGGTTGTCAAACAAAGACTGTATCTCCAACATCCTAGCTAGCTTCACAGGGTCGCCGCCTGCGATCCACACGTATCGGTTGTACTCCTCCATCGATCTACTTCTCCACAGCACCTTCACTCACCGGCGGTGGTTTTTGAATGGAAGAGGAGAGGAGCGGCACTGGTTTTGGATTAGAACGGGAGAGGAGCGGTGGTGGTTTTGAAATGGAAGAGGAGAGGAGCGGTGCTAGTTTTGGATTGGAACAGGAGAGGAGCGGCGGTGGTTTTGAAATGGAAGAGGAGAGGAGCGGCGCTGGTTTTGGATTGGAACAGGAGAGGAGCGGCGGTGGTTTAAGAGGAGAGGAGCGGTGCTAGTCTTGGAAGTACTACCTCCGTCCTGGTTTATTGGTCCTCATTGTATTTTGTGCCAAATTTTGACCGTAAATTTAACTAACAAAATGTTCATGCATGTCACAAAAAATTATATCATTGGAAACTATGTTCAAATATGAATCCAACGATACAATTTTTGTTGACATGCATTAACATTTTGTTAGTTAAATATTTGGTCAAAATTTGGCACAAATTACAAAAGGGACCAATAAACTAGGACGGAGGTAGTATTTTTTTGTTTTGCGTATTTTGGGTCAAAGTTTGACCATGTACTGTATTTGACAAGCAAAATGTGAATGCATGTCATTAAAAATTGTATCATTTGGTTCGTATCTGAATGTACTTTCAAATTATATTATTTTTGAAATGTATCACATATATTTTATTTGTTAAAATCATGGTCAAATATGACCCAGAATACAAGGGAGACTAGTTAATGTGGGGTCGCTTTCTTAATTGAAGGGTAAATTGATTTTGATTTTGATGCAGTCACAGCGCGCCGGCCCTCTCGTCCAATCGTGTAAATCGCTGCCGCACGCTCCTCTTCCTCTTCTCCATTGCAAAACCACCCCTCTCCTCTCCATCTTCTCCATTCCAAAACCACCGTCTCGCCTCTCCCTCTTCTCCATTGCAAAACCACCACCTCTCCTCTCCATCTTCTCCATTGCAAAACCACCGTCTCGCCTCTCCCTCTTCTCCATTGCAAGGCCACCATCTGTCCTCCCATCTTCCAAAGCTAGCACCGGACCTCTCATAAGGACATCTATGGAGAGGATGCAGCAACGAATCGGGCAGATCACCGATGGCGACCAGGCGAAGTTAGCTAGGTTGAAGGAGATCCTTACTTGGTTTGACAACGAGTGGGAGATTTCGAGGACGGTGAGGGCCATGTGGCAATGTACTCCCCGGCAGCAGTCACGCTGCAGTCCTTCGAGTTCATCGAGTATCTCCTCTAGGCGATGGAGCAGACAGATTCACCCAAGGCGAAAGTCAGGCGGAGGTGGTGGGCGTACAGGTCGAAGGTCGAGCATCCAGAGGATAACGAATTGATCAAGTATGGTGTGCCGTTCGTGACGGTGCAGTGCCAGCCGGAGCCACAGGAATTTTTGTTCTCCCACCGCAAGAGGAGGCCGGATGGTGCGGCGTCGCTTCCCCACCATTCTCCACGGTTCCCTTCCGCTCGCCTCGTTTCAACGGCGGTGGTAGGGTTTAAGGTAAGCTTCGCACTAGCCTAATCTTCCATCTGCTCATGCTTACAATCAGTGTGACAACTAATGAAAATCATACAGGTAAGTACTGGGTAGTACTTCGAGTCTCCGAGTACTACGCCAATCACCCTAAAATAGCTCTGGACCAAAATCAAAGTTGTGACAATGTGTACAAATAAAAAAATCGATTGGTGCTTCTTTCAGAAAAAGTACTCCCTAGAAAAGTGCGAATATAAGCTACTAGTATTTGATTAGAGGATTTGTTGCCGAGAAAGATCCGTCCACAGAGAGCGCCACCCATCCCACCGGTGGTGGATGCCAATGCTTAGATGGAGCATGGTTGGTGTCGGTAATTTTTACTTGGCACCTCACACTCTGCATATACGCTGGTTCCATCTGTACATTTGTGCAGTTCCACCAAAATGCAGCTAAATAACCCTGTTTGCACAGATAATGAAAAAGCGTGATTACATTATAGTGGCACTAGTTGATGAAACATACACTAATAAATAGAAGAAACTTCATTTTCTTAATGGGAAAATATTGCGATAGTATCACAGTATGCCATGCTGCGAAGGCGAGATGGGCCCTACGACGCCTCATACGGTATGCCTCATATATACTGGAAATCGACCCAATTCTCCCCGATACACCTTCTGCCAGTGATGAACATCAGTGTACAACGGTAGTACAAGGAGGGGCCTTGAGACATTCCAATCTCTATTTTTGTGCAGATCAACTAAAATTAAGCACCCTAGTTTGCAGAAACACTTAAACATTAACAATGGGACTAGTTGATGAAACATATACTAACAAAGAGAAGCACTTTCTTTATCTACATTGGAAATGAAATGATAGAGAGGACACTAGCTCTATTTTAACTGTATTATTACTTCATTTTATCAGTGGCACTAGGGTCGAGTAGGTGGCAATCGAGGTGTACCGTGCGTTGCAAGGATGGAGGCCGGGGGTGCTTAGACTGGGATGCTGAAGCTGGCTCTTTTAGTCCCTATCTTCCCCCCTAATGTTTCTATGGTAGCTTTTGGGTTGTAATCCAAACTTGGTCGAGCTGGGGCTACGTCCCCCTACCTACCTAGCTTATGTGGTGAACTTGTCTCCTGCTAGTACTCAGTCCGTTCTAGTAGTAGTTACATAACTGCTCATTTACACTGAGATGTTGTCGGATAATGGTTCTCTATGGTTGGGTTTCTTTAATGAAATCAGAGGAAACCCCCTCTTTTGATATAGAAAAAATTAGTGGCACTAGAGGTGCCAAAACATTGCCTCAAATTAATAGTGCCACTAGATTAAGGTGCAAAATAATAACATTACTGCTTTATCATGGCAGTGCCAAAACAGTGGCCCAAGAGCAGAGTCAACATGTAGGATCTTTGGCAAACGGTCGGACCAAAAAGGAACATACCTCGTGATGGGAACCATATCTGCAGTCAACACCATCATAGAAGGGATGACACCAGTCGCCAACATGGATGATTCAATTCATGGGACCTTTTTGTGCAGTTCACCTAAAATGAAGCAATGTTTGCATCATGCAGTTAGCAAGTACTTGGCCCATGAGCTAGCAGCTTCTTCTTTATTATTTGCAATAAAATTGAGCAACATCAAGGTTGGTCGTGAAGCTCGTGGAATGTTCAACTATAATTTGGATATCATTTTGTGCAGTTCAACTAAGATCGAGCGTGAAATGTATATCTCTGTTTGCACAAAAAGGTGGAAATGAGGGTGACTAACAAGTGATGAAACCTACATCAAATGAAAAGAAGCATGTTCCTTATCTGAATGGTGATCCTACAAGGACAGTAGCAATTCCTAAAGCAGCAGCATTACTAGATATCAGTGTGGGCATTAGGATTAACTATGACAACCGTTAAATATGACATTACTTTAGTGGTGCCATTGCTTCATTTTACCAGCAACATTACATTAACAACTGCTAAAGAGTTGGTATTTCGGCACGGGAGAGTAGGCGAACCAGGACAGTTGCATTTCTAACGAAAAGAAGCAACTTATCTTAATGGGAAATTTAGCAGGACATGAAAAACAATGCAAATTGATTCATATTACTGGAGGCATTACATTGAAAACAACAGTGGTTTAACGTGTCCTTACTTTAACAGTGGGACTACTACATTTTACCAGTGGCATTACATAAGAGGGGCTCGGGGTAACAAACATCCAAACATGATATCTAGGTTGGTCCCATTTTTGTTTGGTATAGCCACCTTATACTGTGTGAGGCTAGCAAATCTAGTGCTGGACATACTCTGTTGACTTGTCCCCCAGTCCCCACTTTCTTTCATTTTTAAACCAATAGATCAGTTTATATCGAGTTTGTACTGCGTTTCCCTTTATTTCCCTATTAGACCAAGAGACCAGTTGGATAGCCAGTCTCTGCTACTTTTCGCCCCCATTATTTCCTCTTTCGACCAAGTCCTAGATTCAGGTAACAAATCTCCCCCACCCCCACCCCCTTTCTTCCCTGTTTGAACCAAGTAGTACTAGATTCGACTGCATGAAGTAGTACTACTAGATTCGATTGCATGAACTCCTTTTACCTCTTAATAGTAAAAATTTAGGTGGCCTTCGAACAGCCGATCGATCCTATCTATGAGGGGGCCTGAGAAATAGTAAAAGATACAAATGCAGCGACGTGAGGAGCTAGGTGTAACACCCCCTGTCATTAGCTACAGTAATCACTTTTGATAATGACATGTCAGCAAGCTTAATAGTGCATAATCATCATTAGCATCATATTGCATTTCAACTCCTAAGTCAAATTCAAATTAAATGAAAGTGAAATATAAAAGTTGTTCAACATAGAAACTAAAATGTTCAATAAATAATAAATATTACAGAGGCTATTCTAAAATTGTAACCAACAATTAATAAGTTAATTAAGTGGCACTAACTTTACCAAAATAGCAAGGTTTAATACATTCTATTTATTATAAAATTTGTGTGAGATCCATTTGACTCCAAACCAATTTTTGACAGTGCTAGTGGATGCCTAGTATTTATTGGAACAATTCCTATGTTTTACAAAATTCAATTTGAGGCCTAACTATTTACTAAACAGGAGTTATGAATAAATAAAAAGAAAAGGACAAAAGAAAACAGAGAAAAAGAAAAAGGAAAAAAAAACCCGGCCTAACTGGGCCTCAGCCCAGCTGGCCCGACCGGCCCACCCCACCCCCTTATCCCCTGGACCACCGAACCCTAACCCACCCCACCGACACATCCCCCCTCGCTCCCCCCTCCCCCGATCCATTACTGGATCGGGATCGGCCCGACGCCGCTCGACGCCGCGCCCCATCGCCGCCACCGCCACCTCGCCGGACTGCACTGCCCCGCCTCGCCATCGCCGGCTCCACCGAGCCTCGCCGCCCTCTTCTCTGCATCGGGGGTGAGGAACCCCCCGGCCTCCTCTTCCCTCTGTCCGCGCTCCGGCGCGACCATCGCGCGCTCGCCCGACCCTGCACCGCGCCCGTGCCTGCTCGCCGCTGCGGTTGCACTCGCCGCTGCTGCTGCTCGCGCGCCGCCCCGCGCCCGCGCGCCTGCTCGCGCGCCTCGCCCGCCTCGCGCGTGCACCCCACACCCCCTCCGGCCTCGCCCCGCTCGCCCCTGCCGTTGCACGCACACGCGCCCGCGCAGGCGCTGCCGCGCCCTCGCCACGCCCCCGCCGCGCCCGTCGCCCGCGCCCGCGCCCGCGCCCGCGCCCGCGTCCGTGGCCTCGTGCCACTGACAGGTGGGGCCCCGCCGCCCCTGTGCCGCTGGCCAGTGGGCCCTGCCCCCCTGGCCCAATGACAGATGGGGCCCAGCCCCTAAAACGAATTAAGAAAAATGGAAATAAAAAATAAATAAATAAAAATAAAATAAAAATTATTAAAATTAATAATTAATTAATTAAGCTAATTAATCCTGATTAGGTTAATCCAATTTAGTTAATTAGTTTAATTAAATATTAATTAATTAGTTAACCACTAATTAGCCAACAACCTATGACATGTGGGACCCACGTGTCAGGACGCCTGCTGATGTCATGCTGACGTCATGATGACATCAGCATAACACTATTTCGGATAATGTTTATTTTAAGGAATTAAATAAATTGCAGAAATTAATAAAAAGTTTAGAAATTCATATTAAATAATCCGTAACTTCGATGAAAATACTTTATACAAGAAACTTGCTCGGAATTCCGATACGAACCCGAATACGCCCTCTGTATTCCTGTCAGATGCCTCTAGCTATAAGAACATTGAACTTTTAGACCGTTTTCAATAAATGAATAGTGCCCAACTTTAATTAAATAAATCCGAATAAATTCTTAAATTAACTAAATCATTTAGTTAAGCAGTAGAACACCCCGACATATCGTTTAGGCATGTCATACATATTGTTTGCATTATTGCCGTGAATTTATTGTTTCTCTCCCCCTCCTTCTCTCTCTCGATAGACGCCGAGACCGACGACGCTGCACCTGGATACGACTACACTACCAACAAGCAGCCTGTTGACGACCCCTCTCTCTTGCCAGAGCAACCAGGCAAGCCCCCCCCCCTTGAGCATCCAGATATCGCCCATTCTATTCTCCTGCTTGCATTAGATTTTGCTACTGTTATTGTATGCTCCTATTCTGATGCATAGCCTGCTGTTGTAACCTGTTCATTGCTACCTTACCTGCCTATGATAAACTGTTTAGTTTAGGTTGGTAGTGAACCATCAGTGTCCCCACCACCTTATCCTTGTTGCCCCTGCTTGATCATCGACGACCCGATCAACGTGATCGTCGACCAGAGACCGACACCTCACTTCACACCCCCTTAGTTGTACAACTCTGCGTAGTAACTATCTAGTGCCGAGGGTGATACCTCGTATCGCACTCCCGATGAATACTCTGCAGTGTAGCTGTTCGGTCGTGGTCATCGAGGCTGATTCCTCCTTCTCCACTTCCGATACGACTCTGTCGTGCAACCCTCAGTGTGAACCTCGAGGGTGATGCCTCGTACGTTCACCCTGATGATTTCGTCGAGTGGAATCCGCCGAGGGTGATTCCTCGGGTTTCCCCCTTGATGTTATGACCACATGATTACTTGACCTTTGTTACAGGCGGGTCCACCCTGGTGGGTACCCGCTGGGGATCTATGATGTCGGGTGTGCCGGAAGGGCACTCGAGTGTGACATTGTGGCGGAGCATTAGAGACTCTGATTGTCTCCGCGTGATACTAATTGAGCCTATTGGATTTGGGTGTGTGATCTGAGTGGGTCGACGTGCCCTATACGCACTACCACCACGCGGGATAATGGTTATGGGACCCTCTGCGATGTACGTTTCTCCCGAAAGCTCGTCTGACGTCACGATTCACCGTGCGGGCTGATTGTCGGGATTGGGCTGGATACTTCACTGACGAGCTCAGTGTCGCGCCTGCACCCCGGCCAGTCTTGCAACGCGCAGGGTGCCCAGGGCGATGGCCCGAGACCTCTGGGTGCATAGGTTAGTCCGGCGTGCTGACCTCTCTGCCGAGCCTAGGTAGAGCGCTGCTTCGTGTTGATCTTCCGAGGACGGGCATTACCCAGCAAGTGTGTCCGGCCAGAGTTGATCGAGCGTGTTGGGTAATAGTAGTGCACCCCTGCAGGGATGAATCTTCTATCGATAGCCGGTCCTACGGTAAAGGACGCTCAGTTTGTGTATCCCGATCTACTACTTGAACTGGATACTTGTTACTTAATTGAAGCTTCGGGATCGCTTTCTCGCTTGGGAGTCGAGGAAGGATCTTTAAGCTGTACTTCAACATGTTTGTTAAATAAAATGCTATTCTACTCTCTTCTACTGCTGCAAGATGATGGCCTTGTGAAGATGTTTGAAGATGCTAGTCTTCGATAGGACTAGGCCTTCTCTCTATTCTGGCATTTCTGCAGCCCAGCCCACTTATACAGCCTTTCTCCATTGATAATGTTGCATATGTAGTATAGATCCTTGTTTGCTGAGTACTTCGGATGAGTACTCACGGTTGCTTTACTTTCTCTTTTCCCCATATACCCCACCTTGATGATACATCAGACGATGGAGTCCAGGAGCCAGATGCCACCACCGGAGCTTACTACCGGAGGGTCCAGAGGGCACTTACTACTGGATCGAGCGAGCCGACCAGGAGTAGGATCGGAGGCTCCCAGGCAGGAGGCCAACGCCTTTCGATCTAGTGTCGCTGTTTGTGCTAGCCTTCTTAAGGCAAAAACTTGTCTAACTATGTCTGTACTCAGATAATATTTGTATGACTGACTTATGTATTCGGATCTTCGGATCCCAGGTCTGTAATATTGTGGACCTCTGTTTAAATTGTGTTAGAGTTGTGTTGTGATATCTTCCTGTGAGTCCCTGTGCTTGATCGTACATGTTTGTGTGTATGATTAGTGTACGATTGAGTCGGGGGCGTCACAAGTTGGTATCAGAGCCGACTGCCTATAGGAAGCCCCCTTCCAATTCCTTGGCCGAAGTTGAGTCTAGAAACCGAAAAACTAATTTACTAACTTGGCTGTGTGACTTACGGGCCCACGTCGCCAACTGGGTGGTATTAGGATCTTTTATTCCTCGTCTATACTCTGGGACTCTGATCTCTCTTCTACTCGGGTTAAATAAATTTTACTAACGCCGACACTTAGGATCTCGTAAATCCCATCTACCCGGAGAGCTGGATATCTGTGTGATTTCCCTGTCATTGATCTGATTAGTCTGATAATCATTTTCCTTTCCATTGTTTTGTTTAACCTTTCTCTCCGAGTTGTGTTAAACTTCTCATTATCATTTGACAAATCTGAATTTCCTCTGTTTCAGATGGACCGTTTGTTTCCACCACGTCCTACGACACAGCTTGTGCTTCGCACTTGGGCTCGTGATGCCCCTGGGTTTCCAGCTGTCCTGATCGCTCTCATGACCAGACTTGGCTACCGTTGGTATCCTGAGTACTTGGTTTACGAGGATTACTGCGAGTTCAATCAGGAGCAGTACCATGCTGACGTTCGTATCTATGATCAGCAAAATGACTCAGACACCGAGCTACACCTTTACCACGGTATCGGCATGACGATTGAGATGGCAGTCCATGATGCCGCCTACTCTACCGTCGCACGTCTCCGAGGACAGTTCAGCGATATCTTGGATGACTCTGAGTTTCGATACATTTCGTATGCCTCGGCTGGAGATGCTACTGGATACTACACAGCTATCTGTGCCCCGTACGAGCCTCGTCGCTATGACCCGCGCGTTTTGATTCAGTGCACTCAGGCTCTAGATCGCACTATTCGGGCTCTTGCCGTCGAGTTGGTTGCCACTCGAGCACGTCTCTACGATGCTATGACGCAGTTGCTACCCGCTGTTCGCGCAGGGATACATCCGGAGCACATCCTTTATCCGCGCAGGACTCAAATGTATGCTAGTATTGATTGGCCTGCTGTTGGAGGTCATACACCTGCACGTGGACCTCTTCTTACAGCTCGAGACCGGATTCTGCATCAGAGTGCACATGGAGCGCAGGATCCTTCCGCGACGAACATTCGTCGTCCGCACTTGCAGTTACCCCGTTTCGGTGGTTTTCTCCGACGTTGATGTAGCCTTTGCTATGTCTCGTTGTGTACTTCCTTACCGCGTGCCTGCGCGCCGCCTAGTATGTCTAGCTTTTGAATTTGTGCCGTTATGCTGTCCGCATGTACCCGACTCTGTGTATGGATCTGTATGTCTTAATTGACTACTGTTATGTATCTGTTACACTACTTAAATTGTTGTCGAGTTACATCATGCTTGTCACTAAATGCTCGCAATTGCTTTTACCAAACTACCCCCTGTTGATACTTAGCAGGATGGTTAGACCAGGTGGTCGTGGTCGTGGTACCCCTGAACACCCACCACCGCTAGACTATATGGCAGCCATGATGCAACAATTTGAGCTCAACCGCCAGTTCATGACTGGAATTATGGCTCAGTTTCCGCATCAGAACAACCAGAACCAGAACCCAGCTTCAATAACTTTGACAGAGTTTATGTGACTCAACCCAACTCAGTTCCGCAACTCAGACAAGCCATTGGATGCTGATGACTGGCTCCGCGACATCACTCATGAGATGGAGTCAGCTAATGTCGCCCCTGCCAACTTCATCAACTTCGCGGCCTTTTTCTTAAAAGGACCCGCTGCTCAATGGTGGGACACACACAAGCGTACTCTGCCTATTGGAACAGTCATCACCTGGTATGAGTTCCAGGCTGCTTTCCGTACACGTTACATCCCTCAGGCAATTATGGAATGCATGAAGACCCAGTTCCGTAACCTCACTCAGGGCAACAAGACTGTCGAAGCTTATCAGCGGGAATTTCTAGACCTCTCCCGCTATGCTGAAGAAGACATCGCCACCGATGCACGCAGACAAGAGAAGTTTCGTAGTGGACTACACCCCGACCTCAAGCTTGCACTAGCTGCTCAAGACTTCAACGACTTTTCAACTCTAACGAACAAGGCAATTCTTGTTGAGACCGCTCAGATGGAATACAAGGACTCGCAGAAGCGCTATCGTGATGCTGGCTCATCTTCGGGCTCAGCATCGAAGCGTCGAGTTTGGATTGCCAACAATGCGATCCGTTCCAATGCCTCTGCGCCAAAGAACAACTATGCTGCACCACGTCTACCTCCTCCACCACCGAGGCAGCCAAAAGCTCAAGCTATTCAAAACAATGCTCCTCTTTGTCCTGAAGATGGTCTGTGCTTCAAGTGCCGCAAACCAGGTCACCAGGCTAAAGACTGCCGCTAGAATCAGAATCAGTTAGCCTTTCCTCGTGCTGGCCGTGGCAATGGTCGTGGCAACAATCAGACCCGCAACTATAATACTGGGTCTGCTGCACATGGTCGTGGACACGCCTACAACATTGACATTGAAGAAGTCCAGGATCAACCTGCTACTGTGATGGGTACCCTTCTTGTTAACTCAGTACCTGCTTCTATTTTATTTGATTCAGGAGCATCACATTCATTCATCTCTGGAAAATTTGCATTTATGCATGGCATTCGATATGAGAAAATGCATACTCCGTTAGTCATTAAAACTCCCGGAGGTCACTGTCATGCTGACGTGATAGCACCTAACGTTACCGTCGAAATTAAAGGGTTGGAATTCCTTGCATCGCCCATCGTTCTGAAGTCTTCCACCATAGACCTCATTCTTGGAATGGATTGGTTGAAAGCTCACATTTCTTCGATCAATTGCGCCACTAAAGTCGTCCAACTTCTTCACCCCTCCGATGAGATAGTGAACTACACCGCCCGCATTACTCGAGATGCTGAAGCTCAGATATATGTTCTGAATGCTTTGAACGCCTCACCTCTGGAAGGAATCGAGAATGTTCCTGTCGTTCGAGATTTTCCAGACGTCTTTCCAGAAGAACTTCCAGGAATACCCCCGGCTAGAGCTGTCGAGTTTGTCATTGACTTGAAGCCTGGCACCGTCCCTATTGCCAAGCGACCTTATAAGATGCCTCCGCATCACCTACTCAAGCTTAAGGAAGAAATCGACAAATCACTTAAGAGTGGTTTCATCCGCCCTAGTTCCTCTGCTTGGGGAGCACCTTCACTCTTCGTTAAGAAGAAGGATGGAACTAACCGTTTGGTTCAGGATTATCGGCCCATTAACCAAGCCACAATCCAGAATAAATACCCACTGCCCCGGATCAATGATCTTTATGATCAACTCGCTGGATCATCGGTGTTCTCTAAACTCGACTTGAGGTTGGGTTATCACTAGATCCGTGTCCGTGAAGAGGATATTCCCAAGACTGCATTCGTCACTCGATATGGCTCCTATGAATACACCGTCATGTCATTTGGCCTAACGAATGCTCCAGCAACTTTCTCCCGTCTGATGAATTATATATTCATGGATTACCTCAACGAATTCGTCATGGTTTATTTGGATGATATCCTTATATATTCTAAGAATAGAAAATAACATGCTGAACACCTCCGTTTGGTACTAGAAAGGCTCCGAGAACACCAGTTGTATGCCAAGTATTCCAAATGTGAATTTTGGCTTTCTGAAGTAACTTACCTTGGTCATGTAATTTCCAAGGATGGAATTGCTGTTAACCCCGAACGAGTTCAAGCTATTCTTGACTGGACTCCCCCGAAGAATGTTAAGCAAGTCAGAAGTTTTCTCAGACTTGCAAGTTATTGCCGTCGATTCGTTGAGAACTTTTCCAAGATTGCAAAACCATTGACAAATCTGCTTCACAAAGGTGTTAAATTTGAGTGGACAGAAAAATGTCAAGAAAGCTTTCAGACACTAAAAGATAAATTGACATCTGCCCCAGTATTAGCACCCCCAGATTCCCAAAAGGATTTCATGATATACTGCGATGCCTCCCGTCAAGGATTAGGCTGTGTCCTAATGCAAGAACGCAAGGTGATTGCTTATGCCTCCCGACAATTGCGTCCTCACGAAGAAAATTACCCAATGCACGATCTCAAACTTTCTACGGTTATCTATGCCCTGAAGCTATGGCGACATTACCTTCTCGGTAACCGTTGTGAGATATATACGGATCATCAAAGTTTGAAGTATTTATATACTCAACCGGATCTGAACCTTCGTCAACAAAGATGGCTCGAGACAATAGCCGATTATGATATGAATATCTCATACACCCCTGGCAAGGCAAATGTAATGGCCGATGCTTTGAGTCGCAAGGCTTATTGCAGCAACCATGTGGTTCAGGAATCACAGCCTATGCTTTATGAAGAGCTTCGCAAATTGAACCTCCATATTGTTCCACAGGGTTATCTCAATACCCTGGTTGTCGAACCAGATTTAGAACAAAGCATCAAAACTATGCAACGGTATGACTCTGAAGTTGAAAGGATCAAGCGATACCTTGAAAAAGGAAAACCGTCGGAGTTCCATCTTGATAATGATGGGATCCTATTTTTCCAACACCGTCTCTTCGTACCTAAGTTCAAGGATGAGAGAGAACACGTTATGATGGAAGCTCATGACACTCCTCTGTCAATTCATCCTGGTAGCACAAAGATGTACCGCGACATTTGTCAGAGATACTGGTGGCCTAATATGAAGCGAGATATTGCTCGTTATGTTTCTGAGTGTGACGTTTTCCTCCGCGTTAAAGCTCAACATCAAAGGCCCGCAGGAACTCTGCAACCCCTTGCAATTCCTGAATGGAAATGGGACAAGGTCCAAATGGATTTCATTACTGGTTTTCCCAAATCCCAGAAGGGTCATGATGCTATTTTTGTCGTCATTGATCGATTCTCTAAGGTTGCTCACTTTCTGCCAGTTAAAGAGACAATCACTGCTAGCCAGTTAGCAGACTTGTATGTTTCCTGAATTGTGTCACTCCACGGTGTTCTGTTGGAGATCAGTTCTGATCGTGGCAGCCTCTTCACCTCCAGATTCTGGAATAATTTCCAAGAAGCTATGGGAACTCATCTGTCTTTCAGCACCGCTTTTCACCCTCAGTCACAGGGTCAAGCTGAATGAGTTAATCAAGTGCTCAAAGATATGCTTCGAGCTTGCGTCATCTCCTTTGGTAAGAAATTGGAGGAATCTCTCCCGTATGCCGAATTCTCTTACAACAATAGCTATCAAGCTAGTCTGAAGATGGCACCGTTTGAAGTTCTATACGGTCATAAGTGTCGAACCCCTCTGAATTGGTCAGAAACTGGGGAACGCTCACTCGTCGGACCAGACATTATTTAGCAAGCAGAAGACCAAGTCCGCATTGTCCGTGAACATTTGAAAACTACTCAGTCTCGTCAGAAGAGCAACTATGACCGAAAGCACCAGGAAATGGTCTATCAACCTGGCGAGCAAGCTTACCTCCGCGTCACTCCGTTGAAAGGCACTCATAGGTTCGGAATCAAAGGCAAGTTAGCTCCTCGCTACATTGGCCCGTTCCGTATTCTTGCCCGCCGAGGAGAAGTGGCATATCAATTGTAGTTGCTGCCAAATCTTTCCCAAGTACATGATGTTTTTCATGTATCCCAACTCCGTCGCTGCTTCAAGGATCCTATTCGAGCTGTGGATCACGAAGTGCTTGAATTACGGGAAGATCTGTCTTATCCAGAATATCCCATCCGTGTTCTTGATGAAGCTGAACGTCAGACTCGTCAAAAGTCAATCAAATTCCTCAAGGTTCAGTGGTCAAATCATTCTGAAGATGAGGCCACTTGGGAACGCGAGGATCATCTTCGCGAAGAATACCCCTCTTTCTTTCAGTCTTCCTCTTAATTCTCGGGACGAGTATTCTTAATAGATGAGGAGAATTGTAACACCCCCTGTCATTAGCTACAGTAATCACTTTTGATAATGACATGTCAGCAAGCTTAATAGTGCATAATCATCATTAGCATCATATTGCATTTCAACTCCTAAGTCAAATTCAAATTAAATGAAAGTGAAATATAAAAGTTGTTCAACATAGAAACTAAAATGTTCAATAAATAACAAATATTACAGAGGCTATTCTAAAATTGTAACCAACAATTAATAAGTTAATTAAGTGGCACTAACTTTACCAAAATAGCAAGGTTTAATACATTCTATTTATTATAAAAATTGTGTGAGATCCATTTGACTCCAAACCAATTTTTGACAGTGCTAGTGGATGCCTAGTATTCATTGGAACAATTCCTATGTTTTACAAAATTCAATTTGAGGCCTAACTATTTACTAAACAGGAGTTATGAATAAATAAAAAGAAAAGGACAAAAGAAAACAGAGAAAAAGAAAAAGGAAAAAAAAAACGGCCTAACTGGGCCTCAGCCCAGCCGGCCAGCCCAGCTGGCCCGACCGGCCCACCCCACCCCCTTATCCCCTGGACCACCGAACCCTAACCCACCCCACCGACACATCCCCCCTCGCTCCCCCCTCCCCCGATCCATTACTCGATCGGGATCGGCCCGACGCCGCTCGACGCCGCGCCCCGTCGCCGCCACCGCCACCTCGCCGGACTGCACTGCCCCGCCTCGCCATCGCGGGTTCCACCGAGCCTCGCCGCCCTCTTCTCTGCATCGGGGGTGAGGAACCCCCCGGCCTCCTCTTCCCTCTGGCCGCACTCCGGCGCGCCCATCGCGCGCTCGCCCGACCCCGCACCGTGCCCGCGCGCGGCCTCGCTCGTGCCCGCTCGCCGCATGCCCGCTCGCCGCTGCGGTTGCGCTCGCCGCTGCTGCTGCTCGTGCGCCGCCCCGCACCCGCGTGCCTCGCCCGCCTTGCGCGCACGCCCCACACCCCCTCCGGCCTCGCCCCGCTCGCCCCTGCCGCTGCACGCACACGCGCCCGCGCACGCGCTGCC
This sequence comes from Thinopyrum elongatum, assembly GCA_011799875.1. Taxonomy (NCBI): domain Eukaryota; kingdom Viridiplantae; phylum Streptophyta; class Magnoliopsida; order Poales; family Poaceae; genus Thinopyrum; species Thinopyrum elongatum. The sequence goes on from CM022302.1 coordinate 171,359,994, forward strand.
GCGCTGCTGCCGCGCCCTCGCCACGCCCCCGCCGCGCCCGTCGCACGCGCCCGCGCCCCGCCACCCGCGCCCGCGTCCGCGTCCGTGGCCTCGTGCCACTAACGGGTGGCGCCCCGTCGCCCCTGTGCCGCTGGCCAGTCGGCCCTGCGCCCCCTGGCCCAATGACAGATGGGGCCCAGCCCCTAAAACGAATTAAGAAAAATGGAAATAAAAAAAAATTCATAAAATTAATAATTAATTAGTTAATTAATCCTGATTAGGTTAATCCAATTTAGTTAATTAGTTTAATTAAATATTAATTAATTAGTTAACCACTAATTAGCCAACAGCCTATGACATGTGGGACCCACATGTCAGGACGCCTGCTGATGTCATGCTGACGTCATGATGACGTCAGCATAACACTGTTTCAGATAATGTTTATTTTAAGTAATTAAATAAATTGCAGAAATTAATAAAAACTTTAGAAAATCATATTAAATAATCCGTAACTCCGATGAAAATACTTTATACATGAAACTTGCTCAGAATTCCGATACGAACCCGAATACGCCCTCCGTATTCCTGTCAGATGCCTCTAGCTATAAGAACATTGAACTTTTAGACCGTTTTCAATAAATGAATAGTTCCCAACTTTAATTAAATAAATCCGAATAAATTCCTAAATTAACTAAATCATTTAGTTATGCAGTAGAACACCCCGGCATATCGTTTAGGCATGTCATACATATTGTTTGCATTATTGCCGTGAATTTATTGTTTCTCTCCCCCTCCTCTCTCTCGATAGACGCCGAGACCGACGACGCTGCACCTGGATACGACTACACTACCGACGAGCAGCCCGTTGACGACCCCTCTCTCTTGCGAGAGCAACCAGGCAAGCCCCCCCCCTTGAGCATCCAGATATCGCCCATTCTATTCTCCTGCTTGCATTAAATTTTGCTACTGTTATTGTATGCTCCTATTCTGATGCATAGCCTGCTGTTGTAACCTGTTCATTGCTACCTTACCTACTTATGATAAACTGTTTAGTTTAGGTTGGTAGTGAACCATCAGTAACCCCACCACCTTATCCTTGTTGCCCCTGCTTGATCATCGACGACCCGATCAACGTGATCGTCGACCAGAGACCGACACCTCACTTCACACCCCCTTAGTTGTACGACTCTGCGTAGTAACTATCGAGTGCCGAGGGTGATACCTCGTATCGCACTCCCGATGAATACTCTGCGGTGTAGCTGTTCGGTCGTGGTCATCGAGGGTGATTCCTCCTTCTCCACTTCCGATACGACTCTGTCGTGCAACCCTCAGTGTGAACCTCGAGGGTGATGCCTCATACGTTCACCCTGATGATTTCGTCGAGTGGAATCCGCCGAGGGTGATTCCTCGGGTTTCCCCCTTGATGTTATGACCACATGATTACTTGACCTTTGTTACAGGCGGGTCCACCCTGGTGGGTACCCGCTGGGGATCTATGATGTCGGGTGTGCCGGAAGGGCACTCGAGTGTGACATTGTGGCGGAGCATCAGAGACTCTGATTGTCTCCGCGTGATACTAATTTAGCCTATTGGATTTGGGTGTGTGATCTGAGTGGGTCGACGTGCCCTATACGCACTACCACCACGCGGGATAATGGTTATGGGACCCTCTGCGATGTACGTTTCTCCCGAAAGCTCGTCTGACGTCACGATTCACCGTGCGGGCTGATTGTCGGGATTGGGCTGGATACTTCACTGACGAGCTCTGTGTCGCGCCTGCACCCCGGCCAGTCTCGCAACGCGCAGGGTGCCCAGGGCGATGGCCCGAGACCTCTGGGTGCATAGGTTAGTCCGGCGTGCTGACCTCTCTGCCGAGCCTAGGTAGAGCGCTGCTTCGTGTTGATCTTCCGAGGACGGGCATTACCCAGCAAGTGTGTCCGGCCAGAGTTGATCGAGCGTGTTGGGTAACAGTAGTGCACCCCTACAGGGATGAATCTTCTATCGATAGCCGGTCCTACGGTAATGGACGCTCAGTTTGTGTATCTCGATCTACTACTTGAACTGGATACTTGTTACTTAATTGAAGCTTCGGGATCGCTTTCTCGCTTGGGAGTCGAGGAAGGATCTTTAAGCTGTACTTCAACATGTTTGTTAAATAAAATGCTATTCTACTCTCTTCTACTGCTGCAAGATGATGGCCTTGTGAAGATGTTTGAAGATGCTAGTCTTCGATAGGACTAGGCCTTCTCTCTATTCTGGCATTTCTGCAGCCCAGTCCACTTATACAGCCTTTCTCCATTGATAATGTTGCATATGTAGTATAGATCCTTGCTTGCTGAGTACTTTGGATGAGTACTCATGGTTGCTTTACTTTCTCTTTTCCCCATATACCCCACCTTGATGATACATCAGACGATGGAGTCCAGGAGCCAGATGCCACCACCGGAGCTTACTACCAGGAGGGTCCAGAGGGCACTTACTACTGGATCGAGCCAGCCGACCAGGAGTAGGATCGGAGGCTCCCAGGCAGGAGGCCAACGCCTTTCAATCTAGTGTCGCTGTTTGTGCTAGCCTTCTTAAGGCAAAAACTTGTCTAACTATGTCTGTACTCAGATAATATTTGTATGACTGACTTATGTATTCGGATCTTCGGATCCCTGGTCTGTAATATTGTGGACCTCCGTTTAAATTGTGTTAGAGTTGTGTTGTGATATCTTCCCGCGAGTCCCTGTGCTTGATCGTACACGTTTGCGTGTATGATTAGTGTATGATTGAGTCAGGGGCGTCACACTGGGGCAGTAGAGCAAGGCCAGTTTCGAAGGAAGTTATACCTGAGGGTCGTCGGGATGTTGCTAGGTGGGCGGCGGGAGGCCGGATCTGCTCACACTATGGCAGCAAGGAAGAAGGGGTCGGAGGCCCTCCCTAGCTGGCGCTGTGTGGGAGAGAACGGCAAGGCACGCTGATCGGGACGCGGCGACAGTGGGTAAGAGCCGTCGCCGAGGACGACCGTGTGAACATTGCACCTTCTCACCTTCCCCGGCGGAGGGGATCTGCCCGGATCTATGACCAGCGGTGAGCAGAGAGAGTGTGTGGCCACCGCTGTCGTGTTTAGATCTGGAGAGGACGAGAGAGTGTGAAGAGAGCAACACTAGCAAGCAAGCGCGGAGGCTCCTGCCTATATAGTGTAGTAGTTTTCTTTTTTCTACTGGAGCCGGCTTGACCTCATCAATGACTGTTGAGAAGTCTTCATGCACGTGCCCCGGAGGCGCAATTGTCGTCATTTTGATCTGAAGCACCGGATTAACGTATAACATGAAAAAATGCCACATGACAAGAAACCATAACCTCACTACCCCAAGGAGACAACATGAATCCCGACGGACAAACTAGACGAGGATCAAAGCTCAAATTAAAGACAAACTCTTAGAAAAGGGGTCAATTGATAGATGTCCTAATTAACATAGCCGGCTTGACCTAGATGGCAGCCGAGTGCATGTGCCCCCAATGACCAGCGCCTTGGAGGAACGCAGTTGTCGCTGTTTAACCCTGGCAGTGATCCGAAGCACATGACAACTATTATTGCGAGTTGACAAGAAACCTTTTTTTAGATTTCTCATCAGAACTACAGCCCTGTACAACACAGCCTGCACAAACTGATCTCCCATGTCATGCAGGGATCGTCCAGGCACCGACGTGTGTACAATACTGCTCCAGTCCTATCGTTCGTCTCTCCCTTCTATTAACTCAGCCGACTTGCGGGGACGGGGTGTGTGTGCCTATGGTCGGTTCTCAATTGTGGTCCCACGTGTGTGTGCAAACACAACGCGCGTTCCATTCGGTGAGCGGTGTGCCAGACCGACCGACCATCTAGGGTGCGACGCGAACGTGACGGGCGTGCTGTATACATGTGTACCACCGTTTTCTTCAGGCTTTGCTCCATGGTGCAATCCATGGATACAAAATTATATTTAAAAGTCGAGGGCGGGGCTTTTCCCGCACTGTAGGTGGGGTAGTTCTGCCTAGTCGGTTCGACAGAGAGGCGAGAAGATGAGGGAGTAGACTGCTGCAAACGTAGGGCTGTGTGATTTGACAACTCGTTACTGCTGGACAGGTGGGGCCTGTGATTTGACTTGCCATTATCATTATTACTGTGGCGCTACGATCGGGGTGAGTCTCCCTTGGCCCCCTCCATGGTATACAGGTGCTAAGACCAAGTACTCTACAATAATGGGCTTATAGCCCGCTTACATGGCACTTTATTATGTCGAGGAGAGAGACATGGGCAAAATGGTGGGAGTGGGCTCTTGTGCAACACCCTAGCTACTTACTCCTTGGCAAATGCAATAAATACTACGAAGAAAGAGATAGAGAGAAGTAAAAAAAAAACTCTTTTAGCCAACCTTATAGCTAACCTTGTTGTATGAGTGACTATAAGTGATGAATATGTATGACATGCCAACATCAGATAGCCTAACGCACCTGGACGGAGGAAGTAGTTTCGTGCATGTGAAGTAGGCAAAAAAATGCTTATTTGTAGCCGTCTGAAATCTCCAAGGGCACGACCATGCGAGCGAGGCAACGGTCATGGTAGGCGCGACCATGATACGGGCTGCTGACAGCCCTTGGATCTGAGATCGAACGGTCGCATGCTAAGTTGCTAAAAATTTGCAGAATAACCCTCCAGGATAGGATATTCACCCATAGGTCTAGAATCATGCCATGCAACCGTTTGATCTCAGATCCAAGGGCTCTCGGAAGCCCGTATCATGGGAGCATGGAAAGCTTCATATCAGCTGTAATTTTCCCGACACTTAACGTGTGAACACGCAGATGCTATATTGTTAGGCCTACGAAGTGGGTCTAGTAGACATGACATCTAATTGGCCCCCCATAGTACTGTGCATGAATCCATTTATCCACCAGGCAAGCCACTACCTTGCCGTTCGCACGCCCCACTCATCATTTTTACAATTGGAAAACAGCTAGCAGTTCGCTCCTACTCGTCCCGGCCGTCCTTTAATATTACGGCAGTTCGCTACTAGTCGTCCATCCTTTCACATTACAGCAGTTCCACTAATCCTAACCCTCCTCCAAAATCCATGGCGTCCCAAACCTCCATGATCGGCTGTGAGTACAAGGTTAGAACCATCACTGGTGATGAGTTCGACGTCATCTACACCCGTTCTTCCGCGACGGTGAAAGGATGCCTTGCTCGCTTCAAACGCATGTTCGAAAAGTTAGATGGTGATGAGTGGGTCGCTGGGCTAGATGTTGAGTACACCACAGTCCTGGGAAAAGAGAAGAATCTAAAGGAGGAAGAGAAGAAGAAGCCCGCCGTGATCCAGGTTTGCGTGCATAACTTGTGCTTGGTCTACCACATATGCCATGCCGATGTTAAGTGCGAGGATTTTAAGAACTTCCTCATGGACGTCAGACTCAAATTCATTACTATAGACTTTCCTAACAAAGAGGAAGTCCTGGGTCGGATAGGCCTCGTTGTAGGCTAGCCCTTCGATCTTCAGAAGAATAGGCTGGTGTCCTCCCGTCAGCCTTCAATGCTGACCCTGGCAGGAGCCATGGTTGATCCTTCATACGCCAAACTGACAAAACCTCGCCACAAGTTTCATCTTGCATGGGAGTGGAATTTAATAGATAAAGACCACATCCAGTACGCTGCAATGGATGCCTACCTTTGTTTCAATATCTACAAGGGTTGGATGAAGAGCGAGAGCCTAGTGTGCGGTTCAAGCAAAGAAGTATCAGCCAAGAGGAAGAGGGACAAGGACGAAGTCGAGGATGTGGACCAGGAGTCCGAGTAAGGTGGCAGTGTCGTTGCTCATGGTGGTTCTAATGCAGTGTCTACCGGATTAGTTGCTTAGTTTAATTTCAGGGTGCTTAGTTATATTTTAGGGGTGTGTTGTGCTGAGCCCCCAGCAGAACTATGTTATGTTCTTTCTTGTTACTTTAACTCTTCAGTATGTACATACTTGTATTTCTTACAGTTCATCTTGTAGTTGGTAGTACTACCACTCGTTTCTTCACATTATATACGTATAATATATGATATGGCCAACATCATATAGCCAGCAGTTGGCTATACTATTAACCACGCTCTAAGCATGCCACATACGCAAAACACTTAAATGAGATATGTAATTCTAAAAAAACTTAAATGAGAGAAGTTTACCCAAAGCATGAAGGAGTTTAGTTGTCAAATAATTAAATAGGTAGGCTAATTTCTTTAATAGACTTTAGCACCCCATCTAAGCACATACTAGCTTTTTTAATAGTACTATATGCATAATTTGGCGACGAGCACTCTCTATATGTACCACCTTTTTTCTTTAATTTCATCTTGTTAGTTTTGCTCCATGGCGCAATCCATCGATACTACTACTGTACAAAAGTACATTTAAAAGGCTAGAGGGCGGGGCAGTCTCGCTTGGTCGGTTTCATGAGAGGCAAGGGCCTTTGTGATTTGATGGCTTATTACTGCTGGAAGGTGGGGCCTTGTGTTTTGACTGCTCATATAAGTGTTGCCGATGACCCGAGGAGGAGCAAAGAACCGTGCGGTATACTCAAGTTTTCCACTGAAGTACTAGTACGACAGAGGAGCGTGAAACACGGCAGCCCAGTGCAATATGGCGATAAAAAATGATCTAATTTGCTAGTCCTCGATCCCACGGCGCCGCTCATCGTTAGCATTGTTCTATTCGTGCCTCGCAGAGAATGTGACACATGCGGCGAAACACCCGAAGCAAAAGAAGAAACACAGGAGCAAAAGAAGAAGGAAGATTACCCTCCAAAAAAATAAGGAAGACGCAGACACAAGTCTGGGGCGCTGGTCTCTACTTCATGAAGAGTTAACCGCGGAGTCCTAACTGCTTCTTCATCGCCTCCACGACCTTCATCTCCCCGCTCGTCTCCTCCACCATCTTCTTCATTCTGTCCATGACGCGGGATTTCTCGACACGAGCATTCATCATCTCTTCCACGGCCGCATTACGTACCTTGGCAGCAGTCGGGTGCTCGATGCGGAGCTTCGCCAACTCCTCCTTCTGTTCCATGACGAGGGCATGCAACATCTTCACCGAGGAACTACTCTTCTCATGCAGCTTCTTCTAGCCAGCGTTCTCGTCCTTCAGCAGGTCGAGCTCGTGGCGGAGCTTCGCCTTGTCCTCTTGAAGTTGCAGGATTTTACCGGTCGCCTTCTTACCCGAGGCAATGCTCTCCTTCAGCAGCATCAGCAAGCTGTCGGTCAACTCCTCCTGCTTATTGAGCTCAGCGGGCATGTCATCGAGGCTCTCATTTAGCAGCTCCACCAAGCCGTCGATCAACTCCTTCTGCTTATTGAGCTGATCGGGCATGTCGTCGAGGGATAACGACTCCAGCACCATCAGCTCGGCATGTTCGCCTCCACGGCTAGGGCGCTCCTGGGAGCCCTCGCCTGCCCGTGAGAAATCTTTCGAGCCCCCCGCGAGGTGGCGAGCCCTCTCTTTTTTTTCCGCGGCCTTGGTAGCTGCTCCGTTCTTACTAGTAGTTCTCGACCTAGAGCTCTGCACACCGGCCATGGCAGGGAAATACGAACAAGAAAGACTTATGAGGACGAATGTAGAGTAATTTTTGGCTAGGTAGTTCCCCTTTTTATAACCTAGTACTAGCACTAGTACTAAAACCTACATAGTGGGAACACGTTCAGGTTTGATACTACTTTGGAATGTGATGGGAACAAGCTAAAGATTAATTGATGATTTTGGTTTCGAGGCCCGAAATGGCTCCCGATGAGTTTCCTGGAACACAAATTTCAAGTACTACTGCTCAAATGCGGTCACACAAGTCAGTGATGTAACTGGTCGTACATGTCAGACCAAGCTGATGCGTGTCCCTTCGGTGAGACGCGGGTCCGACCGACCATCTGTTGGTGCGACCGACCGTAAGTATTACGTGATGGAGACTTGTGGTTGTGGCTTTGGGTGATTGTCACGACCAAGCATTCAAAAACTTGTGATAAATTAATTACCATATTTTTCCAAACGACCAAGTATTTTCACAGGAATAAATACATATAGATGGAGCGATTGTCACGATTGCAAAACGCCATGGCACCGCAAGTTCACTACAGCAGCAATCGAGTAGGTCACTGCATCACTGGCGGGGAAGGAGGGCAGCTCACCTCACCTACGATGCATGCCCAGCACCGCCGCCGCAGCTGGCTCCACGATTTGGCTTCTCCTACCGCCCATTTGAACAGTTCCACCGGCTGCTCATCCCATTCCGTAGGCATGCGCGTTCTTTCCTCCGCAGTCGACTCCGTGAATATGATCTCTGCCATTAGCCCTAGCTGGAAATCAACGCGACGATGCCAAATGCTGACATCCCTCATCATCTATCCCTTGAGATTGACTTGCGCCTCCGCCTTGTGCTTCGCTAGGCGCAACTCCTTCGAACTTGTCTCCAATCGATTGGACGCTTCCTCGATCCGACTTGCCCTTGCTGCCCATCACCTGAAACGCAGCCCTGTCATGTCCTCTGGCGCCACCGATCTATGATTCCAGAGCAATGGATCCCCTCTGAAACACATGTGGGTTTCGCTCAAAGGCGGCAGTGCTGCGGGCCGCATCGAGAGGGCAGCCTGCGGGATCCTGGGATCCAAGGGATTATCCATGGCGGGATCCGATGGGCGAGCCGGGGAGGCGAGCGTAGGCGCTGGGAGAGCCCTACGATGCTAAGATAAAGACAACACTACTCCACTCCGTCCATATTTAAATACAAAGGGCACCAACAGTAGCCCAGGCAAAAATTGATCATGCTGTCTGCGTCCTTGTTTATTGGCCCCCTTTTTATTTTGTGCCAATTTTTGGCCAAAAATTTAACTAAGAAAATGTTAATGCATGTCACCAAAAATTATATCATTGGAATCGCATTTGAACATAGTTTTCGATGATATTACTTTTTATGACATGCATAAATATTATGTTACTTAAAATTATGGTCAAAATTGGCACAAAATACAAAGGAGATCAATGGAAGTAGCAACCCATGATTTAACTACTTGCATGCACGCAGTGGAGTAGTAATGTCATTCTCAACTACTTCCTCCCTCACATCCACTCAATTTGCATGCACTGTATTAATTGAGCATCAATTAAGTGAACGACTTTACACGCGTCAAATTATCACATGGGGTGGATCTTCGTACAAAAATGCATCCCACCGTGTACCCGCGTGTGCGTGTGAGGGAATGAGTGAGTGCGTGCACATCTTCGCTTCCTGCACGTACTGCCAGTGTGCGTGAGAGAGGACGAGTACATTCTTCTGGAACCAGCAGCACGTCACTGTGATCAATCCACACAAGAAGGTCACGACAATGCCTCGACATGTGCCACGTGGCTTCATGGATGCCCCCACATCATTTTAATCATAATATATTAGCTGAAAAAGCGAGAGACACTGTGTAGCGTGCCATTGGAATTCTAATTTACGTGTTTTGCACATACTGCAAGTACTAGTAAGGTACACATGCATTGCACGCATGAGATTTGGCAACCAAATTATGAATAAATACCACACTATAGCATGTAAGCTTTGAGTCGTATATGCATGATGTAGACGTTCATTTAATTCTTATAGTTCATCTCATTCAAAATCAATTAGTTTTTATAAAAAAGTTAATATATTTTATGATTCATGAAATTGTGCGTTGTAAAGCATAAAGTAAAACAAACTAGCAAGATGCCCGTGCGTTGCACGGAACATCAAGATGCATTTGTATGAGTAGTTTATCTTGTGGGAGAAAAAGATGAACGAGGGAAGGCCTTATCTGCATATGTGGAGAGGAGTGCGCGTAAATTGTCATAGTTTCCTTCCTATCCGTCAGATATAGATCGGACAACCTATATTGCAGGATGGCAGGCACACCATCATCACCAACTCTGCTTTTTATAAGAGTAGAGATAATGGCAATTCATCTAGAAAAAAAAGTTTGGGCAATTATGATACGGAAGATTCTAGAACAAAGGAGAAGTGCTTGTGTTTTGAGGTTTGTGCATTATGCTTATGTTCAACCATGGAGTCTTCTAGATTGTACATGTGGCAGAATCTGGTGGAATGTAGATGATATCCAACGGCCAGTAGTGCTCGGATTTGCTATCTCTGCACCGTCGGATTGGCTTCATCCAACGACCATCTTTCAAAGTTATCCGCACACTATATAGGGGTATATATATAGATATAGAGGTATAGATATAGACTAGTGGCACATCATCTAAAGCCTTTCTACATGCTCATTTTTTGTAAAAATGTGCTCCACCGTGCACCCGCGTGTTTGTATGTGGGAATGAGTGCGTGTGTGCACCTCTTCTCTTTCACACACGTAGTCCGTGTGTGTGAGATATACTAAGATATGGTGAGGGAATACGTGTCAATGCAATTTGTGTGAAGGAGAGGCCTATATACATACATGTATGTGGATGGGGTCTGGGTGATATACGAGAAGGGAGGGGAGGGGTCGACCGCGCGAGATATCGATAGAGATAGATTGAGGGAAGAGCTCTACGAGCGTACATGCACTGGGATATGGGGGGGGGGGCTGGAAGATGGTGCGAGGGGCCAAGTGGAGGGAGACTGTTAAGGAGTGCACAAGTGCGAGATCGATATTTAAAGAGAGGGGGCGAGAACGTGCGCGGTTGCGTGCAGTGGCGGAGCCATGAAAACTAAATGAGCTAGGGGGCCAAGCATTGCTCATCCTTTATGGGGAGAGGCAATTCATCAACTTAAACCATTTTACCAACAATTGATCTACTGATCACATTCATATTAGCCTCAATATAGTGATGTTAGGGGGGGGCAGGGCCCTTGCTGCCCCCTGTCTTCGCCACTGTGCGCGCGTCTGAGAGATGAAGCGGAAGGCATGGATGATGAGAGGGAGACGATGGGTAGATAATGTGTGTATTAGCTATGTAGTCCTATATAGAGAGGTAGATTGATCGATGTGTACGTGGGAAAGAGGGTGAGACCTGACTAGATATATAGATCGACCGGTTTGTGTGGAAAACTGGGAAAGACCTAGCTATATATATACACACAGAGAGGAACATCGATTGTTGGACATGCATGTGAGAGATAAAGAATGCCCGAAGTGATGAAGAGGGGGAGGTGTGTTTGTGTGCATGCATGGGAGACCGACCTGAATAAAAAGATTGGGTGTGTGCGATGGATAATGCCGAGTGGTAGTGTGTGTGCATGCCTGCACGAGAGAAAGTGGTACAACTATAAAGAGAAGACGACTGTGTGGGTGTAAAAGACTAGGTGAGGTCATAATCAATGTAAAGTTGAATTCAAATATTTGAATACGAGATCATGATGTTTGAAACCCATGCATGCATGAATATAACTGAGATATGCGTGGTGTGGTTTGGAAACGAGCATGCTATACTGTATACACATTGAACAAGAGGTCAGACTGATTTGAATTTGAGATACTGATGGCAGGCATCGTTTGGCCACATTGCATCCATGCATGGACACACTATTCAAATTGGAGATGGTGGGTGGCTTTCGCATCACATATCTATACCCCTATATAGTGTGCGAATAACTTTGAAAGATGGTCGTTGGATGAAGCCAATCCGACGGTGCAGAGATGGCAAATCCGAGCACTACTGGCCGTTGGATACCATCTACATTCCACTCGATTCCGCCACATGTACAATCAAGAAGACTGCATGGTTGAACTTAAGCATAATGCACAAAACTCAAAACAGAAGCACTTCTCCTTTGTTCTAGAATCTTCCGTATCATAATTGCCCTATTATTTTTCTAGATGAATTGCCATTATTTGTTTTTACTTTATGCTTTACAACGCACAATTCCATGAATCTTAAAATAGATTAACTTTTTTATAAAAACTAATCGATTTTGAATGAGATGAACTATAAGAATTAAACAAACATCTACATCATGCATATATTACTCAAAGCTTACATGCTATAGTGTGGTATTTATTCATAATTTGGTTGCCAAATCTTATGCGTGCAATGCACGTGTACCTTACTAGTCTAAATGGGGTGTGTGTGTGTGTGTGTGTGTTGTGCGTGTTAAACACATTGTACATAGTATCATACATGGTTTAGATTCCGAACATCTAGCTAGAGCATACATGTACTATGATTTTAATTCAAGATAAAATGGATACATATATTTGAATTCGAGATCATATGTGCATGTAGTTCATATTTATATGGGAATTTACTACTCCTATATTCATGTCATGTGTTGTGAAGATAATATTTAGATGGTTGTATAACTAACCCGAGTACAATCCCAATCAAATAGGGAAAATGTACTCAAATTTAGTCCATATGCTAGATAGCACGAATTATTTTTTTATTGTTGAGGGAAGTGCAAATTGATTTGGTACTGTACACATTAAACTTGTTGTCCCGATTTTTTAGTTTTTTGTTGTCGTAATTGCATGGCATTTCTAGTAATATAGTAAAACGGGAGATGGCTTTTTCTAGTGGGGTGCGAATTGTCTTTTTTGTTTTGTTTTTTTGTGCACGTTAAGCTTGTTCTCCCAAAATTTCAAGCCACGCCTTGTTATGCCGAAATTTTAAGCTAGCATCTCTGTCTATCATGCTGCGAAACTCCCGCCTCTTCAACCCGCGCATTGTTACCCCAAAATTTTAAGATATCTCTTTGTCACGTTGTGCTCCGAAAACTCCCTCCATCTCAACCCGTGCCTTGCTATCCTAAAATTACAACGCGCGCTCCTGTGAAATCCCGACACACAAAATTCCCGTGATACCCCTGAACCAAAAGAACCGCCTAGCTCAAATCGGTGGGGGTACTTTCGTAACTTACCCCACATTTCGGACAAGCGCGTACCTAAGCAATGGTTCCCCCCTCCCATCCCCTCCGCCCCCCCATTCGTACACCGAGGCCGCGAAAACCCATGAAGCCCCACACCCTCCTTCGTCCGCCACCCAGCCGGAGCCTCTTCCCCGACGACGTCGTCCATAGTAACACCTCGACGTCCTTCATCCACCGCACCGGATGAGGATCCGTCATTGATCTCGTCGTCCCGCCGGTTCAGCCAACCCATCCTCCACCTCCAAGGAGCTGCCCCGATGTTTGCCTCATCTTTCACACCACCTCCATTCCCACAACGCAGTCTTCACCTGCACCACCGGAAGAGCAGCACCATCACCGATTCCTCGGATGAAGGTGAGGCCTAATCGGCACCACCAAAGAGATCCTACACTAATCGCTACATTTTCTTCTTGATTCGATCTCGCGGTGCTGCCGGTGCTCGGTCCCTAGCCACCATGGCACGGCTCCATCTACGGCGGCGTTGCTGGCCACTTCCTTTACGACGTCACTCCCTCGGCGGCGACGTCCACATCAGTAGGAGCTGCTGCTGTTTTGGCTCTCACTCGCGCTGCTGCTCTGCTCTTGCTCTCGGTCCCCTGCCTGGTCTGCTCTTGCTCTTGCTCGCGCTGTTGCTCTTGCTCTTGCTTGCGCTGCTGCTCTACTCTTGCTCGCGCTGCTGCTGCACAAGCAGCAGATCTTGCTCTCACTCGAGCCCATGCAGCTACTACCCGAGATGCTGCTACACGACCAGCTGCCCCGGCTCTCGCACGCGCTGCTGCTCTGGAAGCTGCTACTGCTTTTCTGCTACTAGTGCGTTCAGTTTCGATAGTAAAATTCAGTTTTGACAGCAAAATTCAGTTTCGACAGCAAAATTTAGTTTCGACAGCAAAATTCAGTTTCGACAGCAAAATTCAGTTTCGACAGTTAAATTCAGTTTTGGCAGTTAAGTTTAGAGATGAGCGGCTGATGTATTTTACATCTACCACTTTGTGGTTATGTATTTTACACCATCTATTGGAGATGCTATTAGAATTCCACTCAGGTTAACGTTGTCTCTCTTGTCCTGCTTTAGCCTCGCCGTCATACAACTCACCGGAACTGCTCCAACGACGAAACCCTCCATCACAGTGGAGCAGTACCCTCGGCTCCATCTCCAGATGCCTTAGATCTTCTTCCCCTCCTTCGACAACCACATCAGCTGGAGCATCCTCACCGACCAACCCAATGATGCTGAGATCGACATGGCTTTGCCAAAGAGGTTGTACACTTGTTGCATCGCTTTTTCACTCTACATGTTATATATACTATCCACTGAACACGCGTAGTAACATGAAATGCGATTAGTTTCTCCTACTATATGACAAGCAGTGAGGTACCAGGCAACTTAGCTATCCGTGATGTACTCTCTCGAATGCCATCATTATTTATTTCTGCGTGTTTGAGCTATGCATTTGTAGATGGGCCTGGGAGTTGAGCTAGTAGGACAGTGTCCTAGGTCCAAAGTAGTAGAAGTAGCACAAAAACATTTTTGGAGTGTAGGCTTTTCCCTGTTCAAGCCTGCCTACTAGAATCGCCAGTGCTTGAAAGGAAATATGAAGGGAAAACATAGGAATTGGAAACTTTCCTCTGGTACTACTATTCATGCATTTGGTTCAAAGAAATGGAGCAAAGGAAAACTGTAGGATTTGTTCCTTTAGTGTATCCTTGAAAGAAAAACCGTAGGAATTTTAATATCCACTTGGCCTCCTTTGCAAATTCCTATTCATGAAGCACAAGACTAAGAGATAGTAGCATAATAGCATTATAACCATACATTTTCTTGTGGTTTGACTTAATTTCACCATGCTTCTTTGCATTCCTGTGATCTTCCAATTCTTGGAACCAAACACCCAGATTGGCAGAAATCCTATGTTTTTAAATTCTCTGTTTTGCACGTGCATTCCTGTCCTATTCCTGTGTATTTCCTATCCCTGCATTGTTAGAATCCTCCAATTCAAACAAGCCCTTACACAATTACTTCTGTTATAGATATGTGTCCAAGAAAACCTTGTGTGGTTTGTCCCGCTCCTGTTGCACTGTGGTCCACCCCAGCTCAGCTGCTCCAATGACGGAAGGGTTCACCACAGCAGGGATCCGCCCTCCAGACTATCTTTCGCCACCTCAGATCTTCTTCCTCGCCACCCGCAACCACAACAACTGCATTACCATCATCAACTGAGCAGATGACCTTGAGGACTACCTCGGTCCACAAGAGAGGTCGCACTCTTTCGTGTCTACTTACGTTATGCATCGCTTAATACGATGACATGCTACTTTATCATCCTGTTCACCGATTAGACTCCGAGTCAGGTCCAAACTAATGCTCAAACTTGAGTTTTTAAATGGTTGTGGGGTACATATTGGGGCAGCAACCAATACTAACTTTCTACTATCTGGTTAATCTCGGGTTGGGTGGAAACAAACATTAAAGGAGCCATTATCTGTATTTTTTAACTGAAGATATTATCTGCCTGCTTTCATTGGTTTTGGCTCTATCCATAGTTTGCTACCATCACTCTGGATTTGTGCATGCACTCCTTACATAATCTCACTATGTTTTATTCCTATGCATGTTAGTTATTGCACACAATGGTACTGAACATGTAGAGCAAAAGAGAAAAGCCTTGCATGGCAATAAAATTTCATGCAGACGTCGCTCCATGGTGGGCACAAAAGCAACCCCCTCCCCCCATTCCAGGCTGTAATCAAGAGGAAGATAACTGTTCAGAGGGGGATTCAGAGGGAGGAGACCACTCCTATTTATCCCCTGAGGTCTTTTGCTCTAACTTGGCATGCTGATGTTGGTCATATCATGCATATGGTGCCTTGCATTGCTTACTTTATACATAAAATATGTCAACTGCTTAGTTTAGACATGCATTGTATGAATGCCATCTGTTTAGTTTCTAGATCATATATGTGAATCATGCAATGCCATCTTGTTTAGCCAGGCATCATATATGTGAATTTTGCAATGCCATCCTGGTTAGCCAGTCATCTTATATGTGGATTATATCATGCCATCCTTTTTTTATTACGTATTAAATTTGTCAACAATGTTAGTACATTCAATTAGCCTTCATGTGCATCAGCCATTCGCCACGGTCATGGAAAAACTTGGAGTGAAAACAAGGTCTTCAGAGCAGACAATGCTATCTAACAAAGCGCATGTCTTGCTGGTTACGGATAGCTCCTCAGAGGAGGATTCAGAGACAGATGACCAGTCCTATTTCCTCCTCGAGGTGCATGCTCTAACTTGGCAGGGTTATATTGCTCATATCATGCATATGGTGTCTTGCATTGGCATGTCATTTGCTTAGTTTAGACATGCTTTGTGTGAATGCCACCTGTTTAGTGTCTAATTACCGTATACGTGAATTATGCAATGCCATCTTGTTGCAAGACATTATATATGTGAATTATGCAATGCTATCTTGTTGCAAGGCATTATGTATGTGAATTATGCAATGCCATGCTGTTTAGCCAAGCGTCATATATGTGAATTATATCATGACATCCTTTTTTTGTATTACGTATTCCATTTGTCGACAATGTTTGTATATTCAACTACTCTTCCCGTCCATCAGCCATTTGAATTGGTGATGGAAAAATCTGGAGTGAAAACAAGGTCTTCAGAGCAGACAATGCTACCCGCTGAAGCAGATATCTTGCTGGTTACAGATAGCTCCTCAGAGGAGGATTCAGAGACAGATGACCAGTCCTATTTTCCCCCTAAGGTGTATGCTCAAACTTGGCAGGGTTATATTAATCATATCATGCATACGTTGTCTTGCAATGCTTAGTTTTTACATCATATACACAATATTGAATGCCATCTGCTTAGTTGACACACCATATATGCAATTGACTCTGCTCACTTGCTTAGTATATAAATCATATATTTGAATTATATCATGCCATGATGTTTACATCGACAACATGTATCTGAATTATGGCATGCCAACCCATTTTTGAAAGACATAATATAGTTATATCATCTCATCCCGTTTACATAGTCATCATATTTTGAATTATGTCATTCTATCCGTGAATTATATCATGCCATCATGTTTCCATCGACGGCATGTATGTGAATTATGGCATACCAACCACTTTAATAGACACATTGTATAGTTATATCATGTCATCCTGTTTACATAGTCATCATATTTTGAAGTATGTCATTCTATCCTATTTAGTTACCCATCATATATGTGAAATTGTGTCATGCTATCCTATTTAATTAGCCATCATATATGTGAAATTATGTCATGCTATCCTGTTTGGTTAGACAACATAAATGTGAATTATTTCATGCCCTGTTTTCTTCCCTACTATCCATTGCACCTGTCTATCATACAATGTCTGTACATTCAATTACTTTTCTTGTTTATTAGCCATTTGAATTGGAGGGGGTGATGGCAGTATCTATGGGAGTAAAAACACGGTCTTCAAAAGAGACCGTGCTACCCGTCGATGCAGATAAAACCACGGTTGTACTTGCCCAAGAACCAGCCCCACCACACATAACCCAGACTCACGCAGATTGTACCCCTACCCAGTTGGACAGAGAACCAGCTACACCCCTTCTAACCCCAATCCCAGCAGATAGTAACCCAGTTCCCATTGACACAGTGATACGTCTCCAACGTATCTATAATTTTTGATTGTTCCATGCTATTATATTATCATTCTTGGATGTTTTACAATCATTGTCTATCGTGCTGCGAAACTCCCGCCTCTTCAACCCGTGCCTTATTACCCCGAAATTTTAAGATATCTCTTTGTCTCCTTGTGCTCCGAAAACTCCCTCCATCTCAACCCATGCCTTGCTATCCTAAAATTACAATGCGCGCTCCTACGAAATCCCGACATACGATATTCCCGTGATACCCCTGAACCAAAAGAACCGCCGAGCTCAAATCGGTGGGGGTACTTTCGTAACTTACCCCACATTGCGGACAAGCGCGTCCCTAAGCAATGGTTCCCCCCTCCCATCCCCTCCGCCCCACATTCGTACACCGTGGCCGCGAAAACCCGCGAAGCCCCACACCCTCCTCCGTTCGCCACCCAGCCGGAGCCTCTTCCCCGACGATGTCGTCCATAGTAACACCTCGACGTTCCTCATCCACTGCACCGGATGAGGATCCGTCATTGATCTCGTCGTCCCGCTGGTTCAGCCACCCCGTCCTCCACCTCCAAGGAGCTGCCCCGATGTTCACCTCGTCTTTCGCACCACCTCCATTCCCACAGTGCAGTATTCACCTGCACCACCGGAAGAGCAGCACCATCACCGATTCCTCGGATGAAGGTGAGGCCTAATCGGCGCCACCAAAGAGGTTCTACACTAATCGCTACATTTTATTCTTGATTCGATCTCGCGGTGCTGCCGGTGCTCGGTCCCTAGCTGCCATGGCGCGACTCCATCTACGGCGGCGTCGCCGGCCACTTCCTTTACGACGTCGCTCCCTCGGCGGCAATGTCCACATCAGTAGGAGCTGCTGCTGTTTTGGCTCTCGCTCGCGCTGCTGCTCTGCTCTTGCTCTCTGTCCCCTGCCTGGTCTGCTCTTGCTCTTGCTCGCGCTGCTGCTCTTACTCTTGCTCTTGCTTGCGCTGCTGCTCTACTCTTGCTCGCGGTGCTACTGCACAAGCAGCAGATCTTGCTCTCACTCGAGCCCATGCAGCTACTACCCGAGATGCTCCTACATGACCAGCTGCCCTGGCTCTCGCACGCGCTGCTGCTCCGGGCGCTGCTATTGCTGCTACTGCTTTTCTGCTACTAGTGCGTTCAGTTTCGATAGTAAAATTCAGTTTCGACAGCAAAATTCAGTTTCGACAGTTAAATTCAGTTTTGGCAGTTAAGTTCAGAGATGAGCGGTTGATGTATTTTACATCTAGCACTTTTTGCTTATGTATTTTACATCATCTATTGGAGATGCTATTAGAATTCCACTCAGGTTAATGTTGTCTCTCTTGTCCTGCTTCAGCCTCGCCATCGTACAACTCACCGGAGCTGCTCCAACGACGAAACCCTCTGTCACAGCGGAGCAGTACCCTCAGCTCCATCTCCAGACGCCTTAGATCTTCTTCCCCTCCTTCGACAGCCACATCAGCCCAAGGCATCCCTAATTAATATTTCACAAAAGCTCAAGCTTGGGGATGCCCAAGGCATCCCTAATTAATATTTCAAGAAGTCTCAAGCATCTAAGCTTGGGGATGCCCCGGTTGGCAAACCACCTTTCTTCATCAACAATCATCGGTTAGCCTCGGTTGAGCCTAAGGTTTTGCTTCTTCACATGATATGTGCTATCCTTGAAATGTCATTTTATTTTGTTTTGATTGCTGTTTGAATAAAATATTAAGATCTGAAATTTTATTTATGAGAGAGAGTCTTCATATAGCTGCATAATTATTCAACTACTCATTGATCTTCACTTATATCTTTTTGGAGTAGTTTGTCATTTACTCTCGTGCTTCACTTATATCCTATGAGTAAATGGTTGAATGAATTGAATATCATAAATCTGAAATTATATATGTTCCATATGCTTATCCCATGGGGAGTAATGACTTCACATATAAGAAATGGAGGTGGTAAATTTATTGAAAGTTAGCAAACATAGTATTGGTCACTTGAACAATTCATGAAAGAATATTGAAGGAAGAGAGATTTCACATATAAATATACTATCTTGGACATCTTCTATGATTGTGAGCCCCATTAATTATTTTCAAACTTGAGCAAATTAGTTGAAGTTGGACAAGGAAGACAACGTAATGAGTTATGCTTGGGTATATTTGTATAGAAGTTATATTGTTATGGATCCTCTAACATGTGGTGCTTGCTATTTAGAATCTTTTGCTAGCCAAAATTTCTGTACTAAGCAGGAATACTGCTTGTGCATCCAAAATCCTTGAACCAAGTTTCTTCCCTGAGTGTCCACCATATCTACCTATATGCGGTATTTACCTGCCGTTCCAAGTAAATTTGCATGTGCCAAACTCTAAACCTTCAAATAATAATCTGTTTTGTATGCCCGAATCGCTCATGTAGCGACTAGGGGCTGTCAGTATCTTCCATGCTAGGTAGGTTATTCTCACGATGAGTGTTGATTCACTTGTCATTCACGAGAAAGTGGCTGGTAATCAGGATGCCCAGTTCCATGATCGAAATCAAATCAAAATATAATCATCAAACAAAACTCCCCCAGGATTGTTATTGGTATGGACGGTACCCGTTGTTTCGGATCAGCCGTGGAGTGTGATTGTTGGTGGAGGGGGAGTAAAAACTTTACCATTCTGTTTGGGAACCGCCTATAATGTATCTAGCATGGAAGATGGTGAGAACTCTTGGTTGTTATGTTGACAATGAAAGCATACCTCTCAAAATTATGTTCATCTCTGTTTTAAAAGCTTCGAGCTCTGGCACCTCTGCAAATCCCTGCTTCCCTCTGCGAAGGGCCTATCTTTTACTTTTATTTTTGCTGAGTCAATTTCTTATTCCAACCTATTCTTTAGTTGGCAAGCATCATGTGGTGGGGAAAGATCTAAGCATATATGGCCATTCAAATATATTTGATCATGAATTATTATTGTTGACAATTATCTATATGATAAATAAGTTGGGAGGCGAAACACTAAGCCCCTATCTTTCTCTGTGTTCGATGGATGCTATTTGTTCTAAAAATATGCTTTGAGTGGTAGCAATCATGGAAGACTATATGATAGTTGAGTATGTGGGATTTTCTAAATCAAAGCTCTTACATAGACCCTTCTTGAAAATAAGATGAATTGTAATTGTTTAATGACTGAGAACTTAGTTTGTTAGTTTTCAAGAAAGTTTATTATCTATGCTTTAACATGTGAATAGCTTGCTACTTGATCATGAGAAGTTTTATGAGACGAGCTACTGTTTATGACATATAATGATGCTAGAAAAGGTGATTGAAATTATTATTGATCAAACTTGTGCACTTGCTAGCATTCACACTTCATAAATTATTTCTTTTATCATTTACCTGCTCGAGGACGAGCGGGAATTAAGCTTGGGGATGCTGATACGTCTCCAACATATCTATAATTTATGAAGTATTCATGCCATGTTTACAACAATTTTATATGGTTTTGGTATTCTATTTGAACTAACCCGGACTGACGCTGTTTTCAGCAGAACTACCGTGGTGTCGTTTTTTGTGCAGAAATAAAAGTTCTCGGAATGAGCTGAAAATTTACGGAGAATATTTTTGGAAAATATAAGAAATAGTGGAACGAAAAGATATCGGAGAGGAGTCCCGAGGCAACCACAAGGGTGGAGGGCGCGCCCCCTGCCTTGTCGTTGCCTCGTGGGCCCCCTTGACTTGTCCCTGACGCCAACACCTCCTATAAATACCAAAACCTCCAGAAATAAACCTAGATCGGAAGTTCCGCCGCCGCAAGCCTCTGTAGCCACCGAAAACCAATCGGGAGCCCGTTCCGGCACCCTGCCGGAGGGAGAAACCATCACCGGTGGCCATCTTCATCATCCCGGCGGTCTCCATGATGAAGATGGAGTAGTTCACCCTCGGGGCTGAGGGTATGTACCAGTAGCTATGTGTTTGATCTCTCTCTCTCTCTCTCGTGTTCTTGATATGGCACGATCTTGATGTACCGCGAGCTTTGTTATTATAGTTGGATCATATGGTGTTTCTCCCCCTCTACCTTCTTGTGATGAATTGAGTCTTGCTCTTTGAGGTTTCGTTATGTTGGATTGAGTATTGGATTTGAGAACACTTGATGTATGTCTTGCGATGGGATATATGTGGTGACAATGGGATGTTCTATTGATTCACTTGATGTATGTTTTGGCACTCAACTCGCGGATTCCCGAGGTGACATTGGGGTAATCTATGCTTAGGGGTTGATGCATGTTTCCGTCCTATGTTCTCCGATAGAAACTTTGGAGTGATTCTTTGTTGCATGTTGAGGTATTGCCATATGATCTAATTATGTTATCATTGTTGAGAGAACTTGCACTAGTGAAAGTATGAACCCTAGGCCTTGTTTCCAAGCATTGCAATACCGTTTTTGCTCACTTTTGTTACTAGTTACCTTGCTATTTTTATATTTTCAGATTACAAAAACCTATATCTACCATCTGTATTACACTTGTATCACCATCTCTTCGCCGAACTAGTGCACCTATACAATTTACCATTGTATTGGGTGTATTGGGGACACAAGAGACTCTTTGTTATTTGGTTGCTGGGTTGTTTGAGAGAGACCATCTTCATCCTACGCCTCACACGGATTGATAAATCTTAGGTCATCCACTTGAGCGAAATTTGCTACTGTCCTATAAAACTTTGCGCTTGGAGGCCCAACACGAGTCTACAAGAAGAAGGTTGCATAGTAGACATCACTAAACAAGGAATCAATAGAAGAAACACCAATCATCTTAACATCTTCATCATTATTATGAAAGCAATCAGTCAAAAATGCTCTTTCTAGAAATTCTCTTTTAGCTTTAAGCATTGCGGTTCTTTTCTTGCTTTCATCCATGGAAACATATAAATCTTTAATTGATTCATTGACATCAACCTTAGGTGGAATTTTTTTATTAAAAACAAATAAATTGCAGCAAGGTATTTTTGGGTTTTTGGTTTTATAGATCTGAAAATATATGATGGAAAATAGACCCGGGGGCCATAGGTTTCACTAGAGGCTTCTCTCTTGAAGATAGCATACGGTGAGTGAACAAATTACTGTTGAGCAATTGATAGAAAAGCGCAAAGTTATGACGATATCTAAGGCAATGATAATGAATATAGGCATCACGTCCGTGACAAGTAGACCGACTCCTGCCTGCATCTACTACTATTACTCCACAAATCGACCGCTATCCAGCATGCATCCAGAGTATTAAGTTCATAAGAATGGAGTAACGCCTTAAGCAAGATGACATGATGTAGAGGGATAAACTCAAGCAATATGATATAAACCCCATCTTTTTATCCTTGATGGCAACAATACAATACGTGCCTCGCTACACCTTCTGTCACTGGGTGAGGACACCACAAGATTGATCCCAAAACTAAGCACCTCTCCCATTACAAGAAAAACCAATCTAGTTGGCCAAACCAAATAGACAGTTTGAAGAGAAATACAAAGATATCTTAATCATGCATAAAAGAGTTCAGAGAAGACTCAAATAATATTCATAGATAATCTGATCATAAATCCACAATTCATCGGATCTCAACAAACACACCGCAAAAATAGTATTACATCAAATAGATCTCCAAGAACATCGAGGAGAACATTCTATTGAAGAACAAAGAGAGAGAAGAAGCCATCTAGCTACTATCTATGGACCCGTAGGTGTTGACACCAGATTTTGGCACGGTCAAGAACTTAATTAATATGGCCTCAAATGGAGAAGTGATCTACATGAAAAAGTTTCGTATTGTCGACATGAACATCTTTTAAGTTAGGGCCTTCGCCATCCGTCCTCATCTCAAGGGCCGAAACTATGCTCAAAGTATTAAGATTTTGTATTCAGAGTATTGTTCGGCCAATTAAGCCTCCAAGACGACCTCATATGAGAAAAGTTTGTACACGGATTGTCTTCGTCTCGTTGAAATGGTTGATTTTGATATAAAAATTGCCTCAATCCGAGATCATATGTAAAAGTTAGAGCCATCTGAATACGGTCCTACACGAAGCAAAACTGGCCCGCCCCATCAGACATGGTGTCTGATGGGTAGTGCGAGTAGCAGTCCATTTTGCGCGAGCGTTTCGGCCCTTAAGATGGCCTCAAATTGAAAAATGTTCAACATCAAAGTTGTTTGTCTCATCGAAACGGTTGAATTTGCTTCTTATGTGATTTTGATCTGAGGTCATTTACTACCTCAAAAATGACCCACAAGGTGCAACCAATTTTTAGACTGAATAGTTTTGGAAAGTTCAGATCAAGCAATCCAAATTGGACCCAAATTAGGGTTTTGGATGTGAATTATAAATTTTCCTTGCACGGGAAGTCCAGCCGCCTCTTATATACATGAGAGGTGAGGGCCAATTGAAACACAACACACAATCGCAAAAACCCATCTACAAACTTTCATCTCCTACCCTAGTATTCTGCTTCTCATTCATCGGTGTTCTTCGCTTCGGAGAGCTTCAATCTACGAAGTCCTAGGGGCGGGCGAACCAACCTAGGGCAGCCCATCACCGCCGTGTGTCCAGACGGGGTCTCTCCCGGCCGCGTGGGGTTTCGGGTCTTCAAAAGCGCTCGCCGGATTGTCTTGCGTATCGCGCTTCCGGTGAGCCTCCTTCGGCGACATGTCTTGCGTATCGCGCTCGATGCCGAGGGTACACGGTTATGTGTTCATGTGCGAACACACTTTTTGGAGACTCCGCTGGGGTCCAAAGAGTAATCATCATCATCCATCATGGTCGATCTTCCCAAGCCATCTGAAGTGGATGCCGATAACATCATCAAGCCCAATTTTGAGGAATTATCGGCAGAACATCACCAAGCTTATGAGGAGTACAAGAAGGCGCGTAGAAGGAGATGCAGGAGTTCCTTGCTATGTTCAAAAAGGATTGCCAAGGCAACATCACTTCAATTGAAGAAATCAAGTTTCCTCCTCTTCACAATGAGCAGGTAGAGCCGGTTGTAAGCAAAATCTTCTCTCCTGAATGGTCGGCTGAAATTACCACTCTTATTGCTTAGAATAATGATCTTATTTACCAAGCTATCATAGACAATAACTCTGCTTGAAAAAATACTCCTCAATCATCTAATGGTAGTGGTAATATGTCTCCTGGTGTGGAAAACTTTAGTCCAACTTTACCTATTTCATCGGCGCCGCCCGTGCCGTTGAATTCTTATCCTAGTCAGATAAACCAACTTGTTTCTCCACCCTTTAATCCTGCCATGAACATACCAAGTTCAGTGAATCCAAATGCATTGCTAGGTTACGGTTCGGCAAGTCCAAGTGGATTGCTGCCGAACTATGGTACAACATACACACCACCATCTCTTCCGACTAGCACTATACCAACTATTAGAAATCATATTCACCATGCGCCACAACCACATGCAACGCCACTCAATATGAGTGATATTTTGGCTAATGTCTGTGAGGAGATGTCCAGGGTGTTCCGAGAGCATTGTGGGATTGAACTACCTAAACCACGAATTTCCAGGAAACCATATCTAGAAATTTATGATGACGTGCCATGTCCTCCCGAATATAAAGTTCCAGATTTTGTTAAATTTAGCGGAGAGGGAACAAAGACTACATGGGAGCATGTTAGTAAGTACTTGGCACAATTAGGTGACGCAAGTTCACGAGACAAGTGGAAAGTATGTTATTTTCCTTTATCTTTAACAAGTACTGCTTTCTCGTGGTTTTCTGCGTTACCACCCGGTTCTATTACTTCACGGTTTCACTTGGAGCAAAAGTTTCATGACCACTTCTACAGTGGTGACAATGAGCTTAAACTATCCCATCTTACATCGGTTAAGCAAAAGCATGATGAATCGGTCTCCGATTATTTCAAAAGATTTAGAGATACAAAAAGCGGTGCTATAGTTTGGTGATAACCGAGAGAGATTTGGCTGATCTTGTGCTTAGTGGTTTGAGAACTCACATTAGAGAAAGGCTAGAAGGATATGAGTTTTTAAATATCAACTAAGTCTTACAAAGGGCTTTGGCTCAATAAAGCCGAAGCAAAGATCTTAAAGAGGTGCATAGATATAAAACTGATCGTCCTAAGATGAATATGGTTGAGTATGATAGTGACCACTCGGATGATGAGGGTGATATTTATGCTGCTGAATTTGTTTGGCCATCTAAGGCCAAACCATTTACTTGCAATGATTTAAAGCCGATTCATAAGAATCATGCTGAAGAGATGAAATTTACTTTCAACATTGCTAAGTGTGATAAAATATTTGATGCTTTGTTGCAAGCCAAGATTATTAGAATATCTCATACTTTACCGCCATTGGAAGAGCTGAAATGGCGTGCTTATTGCAAGTATCATAATTCTTTTTCTCATGCTACTAATGATTGTAATGTTTTTCGACGACAGATACAATCGGCCATTAATGACGGACGATTGAATTTTTTTGAGATGCAAGTTGATAAGCAGGCCTTCCCAATGAACACCATGGATTTGGAGGGGAAGAAGATGTTAATTCGGCCCAACATAGCCGAATCAGCTAATAAAAATAATATTGTCATTGGTGAGCCCAGGAAAAGCAAGGAAGGTGACAAGATCTTGGGGAGACAAGTTGTGCTTGACAAGCAACCCGGTGGCAAGGAGATAATTAAGGTCACCATCAAGAATCCTACACTCGGGGGGCAACCACAAGTGCAAGAGAACACTCATGCCAAATTTGTTAAGCCCAAGAGTCCAGAGGTTGGCAAGTGGAAGACGAATGAAGCTAAAGTGCACCGCAAGAAGATTAAGCCAACTTTTGATATGTTGCTATCCAAATATGTCAATCAAGCGGCCGGTTCTAGCTCTAACCGGTCATCAAATTTGAAGCGCTCAAGGTCACCTCCTCAGGAAGACTTTCGGCATCATGCAAGGCCATATGGGTCATGGACACCAGGACCATGGATGGTGCCACCCCCCTATGCGCCATACTACATGGGAGGCTTCAATGGAGGATGGGGGCAACCCCCAATGGCCCCTTATGCTTTTCATCCGGGGTGGGCAGAACCAAGGAGGCCCATTCATGAGAGGCTCTCTTATCCCACACGAGGCCGTTTGAACAACGGTATCAATCGGCCAATGCAAGATAATCATGGAAGGGTTGGCAAGCAAGTGTGGCGTGCTAAATCACCAAGTGCTGAAATTTCAGAGCCTAGCAAGCAAAAGGAGAAGAATACTAGTGCTGAAACTATTATGATAGGCACTAAAGAATTAACAATCAAAGAGATGATTATTGTTGATAATCCGGCTGATTCTAATAAAGATGTGGCTACTATCCAGCAAGGTCCCATGGCTAATGATCATGAAGCTAGCACAAGCAAGGCCAAGTCGAGGGATCCAAAATATACTCAGCCTAAGTGGTGTCCTTCCGGTCTGACCAAGGCACAAAAAAGGAGATTGCAGCACATGAGGAGCCATGGGAAGGAGGAACAAGAAGCAGAGAAGCAAAGGGATAAATTGTTCAATGAAAGTTGTCCCATGGTACCCCCAAAACAAGTGTGGAAGCCTAAGCAAAAGGAAAACATAGCAGCTTCTGCATTGATCATAGCAACACCTACACCACCAACGAAGGATGATGCGACTGCTATTACATTGTCCACTCTACCTATTACTTCCTCTTCACTTGGAGATATTTCGGAGTTAGTGGACATGCTTGAGGAAGAAGATGAAATGCTTGATTATGAGTCTACACTGGTTCATAAAGGTATGGATATTAATATGGTGTATTACTTACCCGCTGAAATTCGTGCTATAGATGAAGAAGGGGAAGTAGCTCAGCTAGATTTTTGTCCTAAAAATGCTATATTTGAGAAGCCAAAAGAACCGGTGACGCACTTGAAGCCATTGTTCCTTAAAGGTCATATTAATGGATCGCCGGTTGCTAGAATGCTTGTCGATGGTGGTGCTGTGGTGAATCTTATGCCATATTCGATCTTCAACAAATTGGGGCTGTGTGATGAAGAGTTAATAAAGACCAACATGGTGCTTAATGGATTTGAAGGCAAAGAGAAAACTGAAGCCAAAGGTGTAATGTAAGTGGAGCTTACGGTGGGAAGCAAAACTTTGGCTACCGCATTCTTTGTCGCCGAGGTGCAAGGTAACTACAATGTGATATTAGGTCGTGATTGGGTTCATGCAAACCAATGTGTGCCATCTACTATGCACCAGTTTTTTATTCAATGGGTTGATGATGAAGTGGAGGTCATTCATGCGGATAATTCGGCTTGTGTTGCTTTGGCCAATGCATCAGTGGATTGGCAACATCCTAATGCTACTTGCTTGATGGGGCGTGACTTATCAGAATTTGATTTTTTTAGCGCTACAAAAAGTGGTTTCATGCCCGTTTCTTTAAAGCCAGTTGGTGATAATCGGCTCCAAGGTATGATGTATTTAAATGGAGCCTAACTCAGAGTGGTTACAAAAGTGTCTTGTAGAATATCGGTCCAATGAGAACAATATGTATGAGTCCATAGAAGAGTTAGATGATATGGATAAATTAGGACAAGGTTTTACATCAGCCGATCCATTAGAAGAGATAGATATAGGAGATGGTTCAATTCCTAGGCCGACATTTGTAAACGAAAATTTGAGAGCCGATCATAAAGTTAAGTTGATCAAGCTGTTGAAAGAATATATTTGTTGCTTTGTGTGGGAATATCATGAGATGCCAGGTTTAAACTGAGAGCTAGTGGAGCATCGGTTACCTATAAAGGCCGGTTTTAGACCGTACAAGCAATCGACCAGAAAGTTTAATCCAAAAATGTATGACCGGATCAAGGAAAAGATAGGTCATTTGCTTAAAGCTAATTTTATTAAACCTTGCAGGTATGCCGAGTGGATTTCTAACATTGTACCAATAGAGAAGAAAGGCTCCGACAAGTTGAGGGTGTGCATTGATTTCAGATATTTGAATAGAGCTACACCTAAAGATGAGTATCCCATGCCAATAGCCAATATGATTATTAATGATGCTTATGGACATAAGGTCATTAGCTTTCTTGATGGTAATGCAGGGTATAACCAGATCTTTATGGCCGAAGAGGACATGTCCAAAACAGCTTTTTGATGTCCCGGTTTCCTTGGTTTATTTGAGTGGACAGTGATGACCTTTGGATTAAAAAATGCCAGTGCCATGTATCAAAGGGCTATGAATTTAATTTTTCATGATTTACTTGGTGTTATACTTGAGGTTTATATTGATGATATTGTTGTCAAATCGGATGCTTTTGAATCTCATCTAGCCGATTTGCGTTTAGCTTTTGAGAGAATGAAAAATATGGATTAAAGATGAATCCTTTGAAGTGTGCTTTTGGTGTATCGACTGGAAAGTTTTTGGGTTTCATTATTCATCAAGATGGCATAGAAATTGATCCCAAAAAGATAGAATCTATACAAAAGGTGGAGGCTCCAACATGCAAGAGAGAAATGCAAAAAATCCTTGGCAAATTGAGGATATTCATAGCCAACTTGTCAGGGAAGGTTGACGCATTCACCCCCATCCTTCGGTTAAAGAATGAAACTAATTTTACTTGGGTGGCAAAACAGCAAGAAGCATTTGATATGATCAAAAATTATTTGTACACTCCTCCGGTGTTGAAAGCTCCCAAACATAAACAGCCCTTTAGGCTTATATTGCAGCGGAAGAAGGTGTTATTGGTGCTGTTTTGACTCAAGAGACCAAAGGAAAGGAACATGCTATTACTTATTTGAGCCGACGTTTATTGGACGCTGAGACGAGGTCCAAATTTATTGAAAAATTATGCCTTTGTTTATATTATGCTTGCACAAAATTGAGACATTACCTAGTGCCGAGTGCATGCATAGTAGCTTGTCAAACCGATGTCATTAAGTACATGTTGCATCGGCTAATTCTTAGTGGTAGAATTGGCAAGTGGGCTTATGCTTTAATTGAATATGATTTGTCTTATGAATCTCTGGACTCCATGAAAGGCCAAATCATTGCTAATTTTATTGGTGAGCATCGGATTGATGACAAGCATGATATTGATATAAACCTTGTCTCATTAGTACCATGGAGATTATATTTTGATGGTTCAGTTTGTAGCAACGGCCAAGGTGTTGGTATTGTTTATATATCTCCTCATGGTGCTGTTTTTGAAGCCTCATGCCGTTTAGAGTATTTCTGCACAAATAATCAGGCCAAATATGAAGCATTGTTATTCATCTTAGAGATGTTGCTTGCCATAGGTGCTATACATATTGAGGCTTTTGGTGATTCATTATTAGTAGTGCAACAAATATCCAAAGTCTTTCAATGTTTTGATGAATCGCTTAATGTTTATCTTGATAAATGCCTAGATATAATTTCTACTTTGGATTATTTTAGCATTTCTCATATATCTAGACGTGATAATTGGAGAGCAAATGAGTTGGCACAACAAGCATCTGGCTATCATGTTGATCATGGCATGTTTCATATTTCTCGAAGGCTGATGTCTAGTCTTGCCAACATAGGGGAGGCCGAACCGGAGCCCACCGTTTCGGCCACTAATGAAATATTTAATGTAGGAGCAAATCAAGACTGGAGGAAACCCATTATTGATTATTAGTGTGATCCTAGTAAAAGGGTAAACAGGACTGTTCGGCGTATGGCTTTCAAATACACAATGAGAGATGATGATCTCTATCGCCGAACGGTTCATGATGTTCTTTTAAAGTGCTTGGACGAGGACCAAGCGAGAGTTGCTATGGGAGAGGTTCATGAAGGAATTTGTGGCACTCATCAGTCGGCTCCCAAGATGAAATGGTTATTGCGATGGGCTGGGTTTTATTGGCCGACGATGATTATTGATTGCTTTTGGTATTATAAAGGATGTGAAACTTGTCAAAAGTTTGGTGATGTTCAGTTGGCTCCCACTGCTATGTTACATCCTATTATTAAGCCGTGGCCTTTTAGAGGTTGGGGATTAGACTTTATTGGAGAGATTCATCCTTCTTCTTCAAAGGGGCATCGGTTTGTGTTGGTAGCAACTTCTTATTTCACTAAATGGTCTGAAGCAATACCACTAAAAAATATGACGCATACAGAGGTAATTCAATTCATAACTAAGCACATTATTCATAGATTCGGCATTCCTCAAACATTAACTATGGACCATGTCGGCGTGCGACACCTATGGGATCCTAAGGGACCCCTTTACGATTCGGCTGGGGGAGAGGTATGCGCAAAGAGCAGAACCAACGATCAACGCGGGGAGATTTTACCAAGGTTCGGGCTGCTGATCACCGTAAAACCCTACTCTTGCCTTGTTTTATTATCGATGTTCTTGAGCCCAGGCTCCAGGAGCGCTCGCAGTGAATAGTACGTTCAAAGAGCAGCTACGCATGCAGAATGGGCCAGAAGATCTTCCTCCCCTGTCGCAGTTGCCCTGGGCCTCCTTTTATACCACAAAGGGGTCACCACAGTGGCAAAATGTACATACATTGAGGTGTAAAGTAGCTACAGGGTCATCATACCTAACCCCTGACGGGTTAGGACGAACGCATTTAATGCACCGTGAGGTGTCAGTTTAGGTGTCCTCACTTTCTTGGGGATGGAAAAAGGGGCCATCCCATCAGCACCGCTTAAGCTCTCCTCCACTGGTGCGTTGCCACGCATCCAAAGAAGGACCCAGAATGTCGGGCTTGTTGCTGTGCCAGAGCGGCGGCACAGCAACAAAATCTTGCCGGGCGCCGGACCTTGCCGGGCGCCGAACCTTGCCGGGTGCTGCAGGTCACCCCTGCAAGATCTTGCCGGGGAAGTCGACCTTCGGATTCCAACTCTTCTTATCTGCTGATCCTCATATCTTTGACTTGAGAATTTCCCTGATGGCTTGAGTCAACCTCGAACTGTTCCCCGACAAGCCTTGCCGCGAGTATAGCTACAACTGCCCGTGCACAAGTACGGGGTACTAGTGGCCCAATACTTAGTACACCGACAGGAGCCCCCGGGCCTAGGCCATACACGAGTGCGAGGCGTTGTTGGGCTAGGCCCAAACAGTGCACGGGCACACGTGGCAGGGGATTAACTGCTTGTAAATATCCCGTTTACTGTGCCCCCCACTACGCGCACCGAACGCGCGATGTGGGAAGCGTGCCTCAAAAGCTGCAACTGCAACGCGCCCGCAGAGGCGCATTCACATTGGGGAGTAAAAGAGGCGGCCCCACTCCTTCCCCATAAAAAGGAGAAACCGCAGAGGCACAAGCCTATTTACCCCCCCTTTTCTTGTCAATCTGGCCGTCGCCATTGCTTTCCTTTTCTCGAGCTCAGAGCAAAATTTTCCCTCATCCGCTCGTCCTCTCCACGCCCGCTTCATCCCCGGCTTCCGCCCTTGCAGTTGCCATGCCGCCCAAGACCAGCAAAGGCAAGGGCAAGGAGGCGAAAGCCGATGTCCCGGAGAGCGAACTGGTGAAGATGCGGAAGAAGTATGTCGTCTTCGCCCCGTCAGTTGATGCGGAAGCTTTGAAGAGGCGGTACCAGTGCATGTGGGCGAAGGAGATGCAGGCTCACCCCGCCACTCGCGTGATTCCAGGTTCTTGCTCCAAGAGTGGGTCAGACAGATACCCCTTTTTCGTCGTGTATTTCTATTGCGGGCTCTATCCTCCATTTTCTGACTTCTTTAATGACATCATGTACACATACGGCTTTCATCTTCTTGATTTTATGCCGAATGCGATACTGTGCATGTCCATCTTTGCTCACCTTTGTGAAAACTTTGCCGGAGTGGTTCCCAACACTACCCTTTCCCGCCACTACTTTTTCCCTCGTATCCAAAAAGGAGAGGCCCTCTCTGGTTCTATCGCCTGGATTCCAAGGGCTTGGAATAAGGAAATATACCCAGAAGGAGTTTACCGCGAAAAGTGGGACGAATGGAGGGCTGAATGGTGCTGGATCAAGGAAGCAGATCCCCATCCGTTTTGTCTGCCCCGGCAACAGAAAGCGGTCCGTGGCAGTGGCTAGAGCAGTCTTGCCGCTGACGATGAAAAGC
Source organism: Thinopyrum elongatum (assembly GCA_011799875.1). NCBI lineage: Eukaryota > Viridiplantae > Streptophyta > Magnoliopsida > Poales > Poaceae > Thinopyrum > Thinopyrum elongatum. The sequence continues at coordinate 171,392,576 of CM022302.1, forward strand.
TCACAATCGCCACTACCAGGATTCTTCGCCTGAAAGCTGCCGGGCTAACAATGGAGATGATTGGCTTCGACTTTCTCCACCGCCGCATTGCCCCCTTGCAGAATAGAGGAAGGCCAGCTTGGGAATACCGAAATACAGCAGACATCATGAGATTGTGCCCCGGGTTGAATAACAATCCGACTGCTATGCAACTTGGCACTCTCCGTCAAAAGCTGTTCCAGCATGACGACAAGCATCGGTTGCCGGCAAGGATTGTCCCTTTGTGCAACAACTCCGCTTTGGGGTCAATCATCACCTTCATGCTGATGTTCAACGCCCACGGTCTTGACGCGACTTGGGCCGAGCCAATCGAGGAGGAAGCACAAAAGCTTTTTGATAACTTGACGGAGAGAGCCATCCGGGAAGAAGCAGACTTCATCCGAGCCACCACCGACCAAGAAGTGGCATACATCGCCACTAGGGTGGAGGAGGCAAATCTTGCCGCGGAGGCTGGCAGCGCTGGCTTCACAGATTGGGAAACCAGCGATGCAGAGGTAGTGGTGGAAGTAAAACCTGTCGGGAAGGACAAAGCTACCGGGGAATAGAGCAGCACAGCCGCTGAGAGCTCGTCCGACGAGGACATGGCTGAAGAAGAACTGCAAGAAGAGCTCGCAGCCCCGAAGAAGACAAAGCGTGTTCTTCGAAAGGCTGTATCTGGCATCCCGGCAAGCCAGCCTTCCTCGAGCGGTGAGGCTCCCGGCAAGAAAGCGGCCGGCAAGACTGCAGCGCGGCAAGGGGTTCGTCATCAACCTGCGCGGCGCGCGAGACCCACACCAGCGGCCACTACTGAGGCGGCAGGGGTGTCTCGTACTACCGCACCGGAAGCTGAGGCGACAAAAACACGCCAACCCCCGGCACCTGCCACAACCAAGCGACCTAGGACCCCTCCTCCGCCTCCCCACTCAGACATCGCAACGGAGGCCGATTTCGACATCTCCGGCTTTAGTCCGGAGCGAGAAGAGGAAGAGTGAGTGCTTTGCCACAACCTTTATTTTCCAATCTTGGATCAATCTTACTGACTTGCTCGTATTGTCTCTGCAGTGATGCAGAAACCTTGATGGAGAGGATGGCGAAGAGGACAAAAACTTCCACGGGCGACGGGCCCCCGGCAGGTTCCACGAGCGTGCCAGAAACTGTCATCGTCAGCCCGGAGCTCAGTCCTCAATGCAGCCCCCAGCGTAAGTTCACTACTCTTTTTCCGCTGGCGGGCACTGAGGTTTCTATTCTTGCCGCTGATATCTTTGGGCTTGCAGGAGAAGAACGACAACAAGGGGAGTTGTTGGAAGACGCCCCCGTCGTGCCACCTCCATCGACCACACCACCCACAAGCGCGTCCTCGGCAAGGGATCCTACTGACGAACCCATCTTGATTGAGGAGGAGCCGGCAAGTATGGACACCGGCAACCCTCCCCCGGCAACCGAAGTTGCCGGGAGAGGCGAGGCCACCTCCCAACAGCTCGACGCAGGTAACTGATTGCCTCAGAACGCTTGCTATTCTTTCCTTTATCTCTCTGTCTTTGGTCCCTTCGAACTTCAATCTTGATCTTATTTTGGTACCCTCCTTCGTCCTCTAGAGTTCCCTGTGATGGAACACATGGACGTCGACGTTGTCATCGAGGAGATCGCCAGGGACGCCGCTGCCGAAGCAAACAGGATCACCGCCAGCGAGGCCGCCAAAGATGCCACTGTCGTGGCCGCCGAGACTGTGCAGGAGGAACCCGCCAAGGAGTCTACTGAAGAGGGCGGTAGGGAGGCTGATGACCGTACTGACGGCATTCCTGCCACAGGAGCACCAAGCGCTGCGCCGGCCATGGAGCCCCCTGCCACTGGTGAGGCAGTTGCTGAGGATCAACCGTCAACATCCGAAGTCCCCTCATCCAGCAAATATCTCAAGGTTGGCGAGAACCTGTTTGTCAACTTGCCGGGGACGGCAAGCATTGGGGCACCAGCCGAAGGAGAAGTCTTTGATGAAGAAATCATTGCTGCTGCCGGGCTCGAGGTTGTTGACGATCCCAACGCTAGCAGCGGCAAGTCTGGAGAGGATCAGCTCCTTCAGGCCATGGGCGAAAATTTCCGCAAGCTCCAGGCTCTCCACCGCGCCCGGAAAGAGAAAGCGGATTCCAGAATGGCAGTTGTCGAGGCGGCCGAAGCAGATTTTCAGAGGCGCGTTGAACAAATGCAAGTCTGGTATGCCGAGGCCTTCCAAGAGTTGACTGCCAGCCGGGAACACGTGAGCCAACAGTGGACAGAAATCCTCCTGAAGCAATCTGACATGGAGAAGGCGCAAGATGAAGCTACTCAAAGAATTGCTGCTGAAGATGCTCTCCTGACGGGGCGTCGCGTTGCGCTTGATGCTCACGAGGAAGATCTCACCGCACGTGAGCAAGCGCTCGCGGCCAAGCTTCGCAGCAAAGATGAAGATATCGAAAACTTGTCGCGTGGCGGACCCAGGAGCTGGAGCAGAAACACAAAGAGGCGCTCGAAGCTCTAACTGCAGATCATGCCGGCAGGCTCAAGGAGGCCGTCGATGCTGCCGAGGCTACAGAGGCCGCCAAGAACGAGCTGAGCGACAAAGTAAAGAAGGTGGAAGTGGATCACGAAGAACACGGCAAGGAGCTCTCGACGCTCAAAGGTGATAGGGAAAAAACCCTCCACACCTTGGCGGAGATGCAAGTTGCCATGTCTAACAAGACCAAGCAGCTCTCCTCAGCAAATGATGCTACTGCAGTTCTGGAATTGAAGCTGACCACGTTGCAGAAGTCTCTCGAGGCCGGCAGGGCCCGTGAGAAGGCTCTACTCAAAGATCTCCAGGGAGAAAGGAACCTGCTCAAGAGCGCTGCCGCCGCCCAAATCGATTACGAAAAGGGGGTGGAGATCTGGACTGGACGTCTCATCGACGCTGCGGAGAAGCTTACGGCAGAAATGTCAACCATGGGCCTCTCAAACTTCAGGTATTCTTCCTAGGAAAGGATATCTTCAAGTGCCAGGTTGACGATGTTCTTCGAAAGCATCATCGACGCCTTGAGGCTGCTTCAGTCTAGCCGGGCGACCCAATTGGCCAACGAGACCCGCCGGCTTTGCCGGGGCGTCCTCCGCAAAGTACTTATCAAGGTGGTGCACCACAATCCCGGCATCGACCTCTCCAATGTGCTTGGCCATCTGCCAAAGGATGCAAATCTCGAGGCGCTTGAAGAACTTATCGCGCCTATTCTTGAGAAGGTGGATTCCATCAAAAGGATCGAAGGCCAGCCCAGAGATTAAGTGCTCCACCTCTTCTTGCCATCGTCATTCCATGCCAAAGACAATTAAGTCTCAAGTTAGAATTGCGGCAACTCATTAATGTAATATAACTTGCTTATGTTTGGGTACATGCATGCTATTTCCCTTGTCTGATTCCTTTATGTATGGAGTTCACCCTACGCTTTCTGAAAAACTTGCCGGCGCACAACCTGCCGCGAGCGCTGGTTGCGGGACTTCAGCAGCCTGCTGGAGGCGCAGCAGCCGGCAAGACTCCTTGGCGTTCTCAGTGCGGCCACTTAAATCGTTGAGCGGACTCGAAACAAAATAAGGGCGCAACCGATTACAGCAAGGGTTCTTCGCGTGCAGATTTTCCATACAAAGGTCGGAATCGTCCAAGGAAAATAACTTTGCAATAAAGGAAACTTGTTCTAAGTTTTAGAACTTAGCTTTCTGTCACTGTCCTTCCTCCGGCAAGCGTCGATTCTGAACGTCGCCAACTGGTACTCATATCTCCCTTCCCCCCCGGCAAATGTGCGCGCGAGGAATTCTTCTGTCTTTTAAGAAAAAGAAAGAAGAGAAAACAAAGATATGAAACCTTGGCGGTTCATTAGAACTTACCGGGAGTAAGTGCCATACAACATCTTAGACACATATGCATATATATATATGAACATGGAAATCAATAAGGAAATGCACAACACTTAAATTTATTCATCTATGCTCAGGGTCTGCGCCTGGCTTTGTACAAAGGATCATATGCCTTGCCGGCAAGACTTGTACAAAAGGGTGGTTGCCGGGGGCCCCCGGCAACCGCGCCTCATGGGTAGAACTTGCGAAGATGTTCGATATTCCAGGAATTACTCACTGGAACACCATCTTCGGTCTCCAGGCGGACAGCGCCGGGCCTGGTGACTCGTACTACCTGATAAGGGCCTTCCCACTTTGGCGTCAACTTGTTTGAATTCTTGGCGGACTGAATCCGTCAAAGAACAAGGTCGCCTTCCTCAAGGCTTCGGGCATGAACTTTGCGGCTATGGTAGCGGCGCAAAGCTTGCTGGTAGCGTGCAGCTCACACAGCAGCCTGAAGACGATTCCCCTCAAGGAGCACAGCGTCATCTTGCCGCAGTTGCTCTTACTCAAGCTCATCATTAGTGAGCACTCGAGGTGACCCGTACGTGAGTTCCGTGGGGAGAACTGCTTCCGCTCCGTAGACAAGAGCGAAGGGTGTCTGGCCGGTGGCTCGATTTGGTGTCGTTCTGATTGACCAAAGAACCGCCGGCAACTCATCAATCCAGCGTCTTCCGCACTTTTTCAGTCTGTCAAAAGTTCTGGTCCTGAGACCGCGCAGCACTTCAGCATTGGACCTCTCCGCTTGGCCATTGCTTCTGGGGTGAGCAACAGAGGCAAAACAAATTTTGCCACCAAGGTCTTGGACGTACTGCATGAAGGTGCGACTTGTGAATTGCGTGCCGTTGTCGGTGATGATTCTGTTGGGCACACCGAAACGGCAAACTATCTCTTTAAAGAACTTGACAGCTGATTGTGCTGTCACCTTCCTCACTGCTTCCACCTCCGGCCACTTTGTGAACTTGTCGATAGCAACGTACAAGTACTCAAAGCCCCCGATAGCTCGGGGGAAAGGGCCCAGTATGTCGAGCCCCCAGACCAAAAATGGCCAGGAGAGAGGGATTGTCTGAAGAGCCTGAGCTGGTTAATGCGATTTCTTCGAATGAAACTGGCACGCTTCACACTTAGTTACTAGTGCAGTTGCATCCTGGAGAGCGGTGGGCCAAAAGAAACCTTGCCGGAATGCTTTCCCGGCAAGTGCTCTTGATCCTATGTGAGAGCCACATATGCCTCCATGTATTTCTGCCAACAGCTCTAGTCCATCCTCCCGAGGAATGCACTTCAACTTCACACCGTTTGGTCTCTTTCTGTACAGGACGTCATCGACGAACTTGTACATAACAGACCGACGGGCTACTCTTTCTGCTTCTTCCTGTTCCTCCGGGAGTTCTCCTATTTGAAGGAAATGGACAATGTGCTGCGCCCATGCTAGAGCCTGGGGCTCGACAGCTAGGACTAAAGGCATCTCCTCTGCCGGGGGAACGTTTGTCTCGACGGCAAGGGCCTGAGCCCCTGCTGGAGCCTGTTGTTCCCCGGCAGGCATGTCGACGATCCCGGCAACTTCCTTGCCGGCGGCTCCCGGGAGCTTTGCCGGGAAGTACTGACCAGAATTCAACTTTCTCCTCTTTTCTTGCCGCATTGATGGCGCCACGGATGGTTTAGTCAAACGAAGCACAAAAGTTCCTGGTTCCACAGGCAACTTGAGGGCAGCACGCTTTGACAGGTCGTCAGCGACACTGTTCTCGGCACGAGGGACGTGCTCCATTTGCAGACCGTCAAAGTGCTCTTCCATTTTTCTCACTTCATCCACGTAAGCTTGCATCAATGGACTCTGATAACTCTTATTAACTTGCCTGACGACAAGCTGTGAATCGCCCCTGATGACGAGCTTCTTGATACCAAGGTCTGCCGCGATCCTGAGACCGGCAAGCAAACCCTCGTATTCTGCAGTGTTGTTCATCGAACTTTCCCGGGGAAAATGCATTTGGACTATGTACTTGAGGTGCTCTCCGGTGGGTGCGACAAGTAGCACGCCAGCACCGGCGCCTTGCAGCGAAAAAGCCCCATCAAAGTACATAACCCATTACTGGTCAATTTCCTTGCCGGGAAGAGTCGTTTCTTGAACCTTTTCGTCTGGCGTTGGGGTCCATTCCGCAACGAACTCCGCCAAGGCCCTGCTCTGAATTGTCAAAGTGCTTTCAAACTTGAGGCCAAAGCTCGACAACTCCAACGCCCACTCCACGATCCTGCCGGTTGCTTCTGGATTTCGCAAAATCCGTTGCAACGGAAAGCGAGTGACGACGGTGATTTCATGTGCTTGAAAATAATGGCGCAGCTTCCTCGAGGCCATAAGGAGGCCGAAAAGCAACTTCTGCACGCCAGAATATCTTGACCTAGCTCCTTGTAAAAGAGACCTAACAAAATAAACTGGGCGCTGCACCACCTTTTTCCTCTGCAATGGTTCTTCTGACTGCGCAGATCTTGTCTTGCCGGGATCAATCCCTGCTGGGGAAGATCCTGCCGCGTCACCTGACGGTCCTGCCATTGGTGTTGCTTCCTCATCAGCTTCTCTCTGCGCCACTAACGCAGCACTAACCACTTGATTTGTCGCTGCCAGATACAGCAGCAACGGCTCTTGTGGTTTAGGCGCGACTAGCATCGGCGGAGAGGAAAGGTATTTCTTCAAATCTTGCAGCGCAGCCTCCGCCTCCGGAGTCCATTTCATTGGACCTGCCTTCCTCAAAATTTTGAAAAAGGGCAGGGCGCGCTCAGCAGATTTGGAAATAAACCTGCTTAGAGCAGCAACACAGCAGGCAAGACGACGGTCATCCTTGACGCGTCTTGGCGCTTCAATCTGCTCAATGGCTTTGATCTTGTCGGGGTTCGCTTCGATTCCCCGACAAGATACAAAGAATCTGAGGAGCTTGCCGGAAGGAACACCAAACACGCACTTCTCAGGATTGAGCTTTAAGTTGATCTTGCGCAGATTTGCGAACGTTTCTTCTAAATCTTGTATGAGCGTCGCTTTGTCCTTGGTTTTGACCACTATGTCATCCATGTATGCCTCCATATTTCTATGGAGTTGAGGCTCAAAACTGATTTGGACTGCTCTCGCAAATGTAGAACCAGCACTTTTCAACCCGAAAGGCATTCGTATAAAACAATACGTACCACATGGGGTGATAAATGCGGTCTTTTCTTCATCTTCCTTCGCCATGAAGATCTGATGATACCCTGAGTAGGCATCAAGGAAGGACAGGAGATCACAACCAGCGGTGGAGTCCACAATCTGGTCGATGCGCGGCAAGGGAAAGGGATCTTTTGGACAGGCTTTATTGATATCTTTATAATCGATACAAAGCCTCCATTTCCCATTCGCTTTGCGCACCACAACCAGATTGGCCAACCAGGTTGGATGAAGCACTCCTCTGACCAATCCTGCCGCCTCCAGCTTTTTGATTTCCTCGGCAATGAATTCTTGCCGCTCCAAGGCTTGCTTCCTGACCCTCTGCTTGACGGGCCGCGCGTGAGGACAGACAGCAAGGTGGTGCTCAATTACCTCCCTGGGAACACCGGGGATGTCAGACGGTTGCCATGCAAACACGTCGACATTCGCCCGCAGGAAGGCAATGAGCGCGCTTTCCTATTTGTCATCTAGGGTGGAACTTATGGTGAAAGTTCCCCCCGTTCCGTCCTCCCTGACGGGCACTTTCTTAGACTCTGGCGGAGCAGCCTTGGATTTCTTGTTCTTGCCGATGGAACTCTCTGGTGCATCTTCAACGGAAGCGCAGCACTCCGAGGAGGTGCGCTTGCCGGAGTTCGCGCCAAGATTCTTGCCGGTCTTCTTCTTCCCCCCGGGAGTTCCAGCGGCAGGAGCAGATGCCTTGACGGTAGGTGCTGCAACTGCTTCTCGGTAGAGTTGGTCGGCACAGATGAGCGCATCCCTTTTGTCGGAATGTATAGTAATGACACTCAACGGCCCGGACATCTTCAGCATGTTATACGCGTAGTGTGATGCCGCCATGAACTTAGCCAGCGCTGGCCGACCAAGGATCCCATTGTATGACATGGGGATCTTGGCGACATCAAACACTACCTTCTCGGTCCTGTAGTTGAGCTCGCTACCAAATGTCACCGGCAGCGTAATCTTGCCCTTTGGCTGGGTTCTCCCTGGATTGACCCCTTGAAACGTGCCTGTTTCTTCGAGGTCTTCATCAGGAATTTGGAGCCTCTTGAGCACATCCGGTGAGATTAGGTTTAGCCCGGCCCCACCGTCAACTAGCATTTTCGTCACCTTGAGGTTGCGAATTGTTGGTGAGACCAACAATGGCAAGCACCCGACCGCAGTTGTGCGATCAGGGTGATCCTCGGCGTCAAAAATGATAGGCGTGTTGGACCACTTCAGGGGCCTACATGCATCTGGTGATGGTTCCGCTGCATTGACTTCCCGCACCCACTGTTTGAGTCGACGGTGGGAAGAATGCAGCGAGGCACCCCCATCGATACACATGGCCTCTGTAGCTTTCTGGAATTCTTGCTCACTGGACTCATCGTCCTCTTCATCGTCATCTTCTTCCTTGTCACGGCCTCGAGCAGGCCTCTCCCTCTGTTGCTTGCCCTTGCCGCGGCGACCCCCTCGGCCACCACGCTTCTTGCCGGACCCCTCAGCACCGTCATGGGCCTTCTCCTTATCCCGCCTTTCATACTCAGCCCTCTGTTTCTCGGCAAGCTGTTCAACTTGCCGGCAGTTTTGGAGATCGTGGCCCTTGGTGCGATGGATCTTGCAATACTGCTTGCTGGAGCTCTCCGACTTGTCGGCTGCCACCAAGGCCTGACAGGAAGGGCACCCGGCAAGATCCTTGCCGGGGTCACCAACCTTGGCCTTCTTGGCGGCGCCGGGGTTGTCGGATTCCTCGACAGCAAGCACGGCCTTGCCTCCGCGTTTCCTGTTCCGCCGCCGGCCTTTCCTTGACTGGGTCGCGGCGTCTTCATCTTCGGATTCTCCCGCCGCGCCAACAGCCTCGCCAGGGAGTTTCCTCCCCTCTTCAGCTCGAGCGCATTTATCGGCCAAAGCGTAAAGCTCGGCAATACTCCTGACTTTGTTCATCGCTAGCTCCTCCCGCATTCTGCGGTTACGCACGTTCTAATGAAACGCGCTAATGACAGCGGCGGGGTGAACGTCAGGAATATTGTACTGCTCTCGACTAAACCTCTGCATAAACTTGCACAGGGATTCGCCCTCCTTCTGAGGGATGATATGCAAATCACTCTCTTGGCCAGGAGCTTGGTGGCCTCCAACAAAGGCGCCAACAAACTGATGGCACAGATCTAACCAAGAAGAAATAGAATTCTCCGGCAGATGCATCAACCACGACCTGACGTTGGGCTTGAGCACCAACGGGAAGTAGTTGGCAAGTATCTTGTCATCTCGTCCCCCGGCAGCCTGCACCACAATGGTGTAGATGCTTAGGAACTCCGAGGGATGAGTCTTACCGTCATATTTCTCCGGGACCTCTGGCTTGAAGGTTCGGAATTGGGCCACTGGACTTGCCGCAGCTCACGGGTAAACGCTGGAGTCCCTACCTCGTAAGGCAAGTCTCCTACGTCCCCTGGCGCAGGCTCGTCAACAGCCGGCCTTGCGCGCTTATCAGACTGATAGCGCGCTTCCCGTCGCCGCTCGATGGTAGTTCGAGCGTCCTCCTTGCCTCGTTCCTGGAGAACTTGACGCTGGTCACGGCGCATCCATGGATCGGACGACGCCGTGGAAACTTCTTCACGGTGGTCGACCTGCTGGGTTGTCGGCCGCCGCTGGTGTCGCGGAGGGGAGTGCACCGTGGTTGCACCACCTCCGGTTTTCTCCACATCGACTCGCGCCGGATTGATGGGCCTTCGCTGTGAGGGCCCTACCTCTTGCGGCCCATCTTTGTTGGCGAAGCCGATAAGGCTCTGGATAGTAGCTCGCCACTCCTCCATCTTCTCTGGAGCAGGAGGAAAATCGAGGAGCAGCTGCGCACGTGCCAAGGCTTCCGCTGGTGTAGGCGGTGGTGACAGGTGCGAGGTACATGAGGTGCTCTTACTCCTAGCCATGTTAGAAGGAGCACCATCATGGTCACGCGAAAGCACGCCACCTCCGCCGGCAGCTCGGTGTGCATGCTGGGTCCGCGCATCTTGGGATCGATGCGCAGAAGTCTTTTCATGGGGGCGCCCTGAACCACCAGCGCCGTGACATCGCTCGTCGTGCACGACCTGGGTAGGCCGTGACGCTTGCACCGGCGCGGGAGCTCCTGCAGGCGTCCTCCGATCTCTGGAATTCGTTGTGCCACCCGTAGGCAACACAGCTCTGTCCCTGGATCCAGCGGCGTGCGGGTTGCCACTGCCACTGCGAACGACGCCGCTCGCCTGGCTTGGATCACCGGAACACCGTGGAGGCTCTAGTCCTCTTCCTTCTGCACCCATGCCATCGCCCGTATGCGAAGGCGCAGGCAAAACGGACGTGGATGGTTGCGCCGTCGCAACGCTCTTCTTCTTGGGTGGCATGATGATGAAGATGATGAAGAAACTAAGGCCCCGATCACTGGATCAGGTTCACACAACCTACAATCCCCCTACCTGGCGCGCCAAGGATGTCGGCGTGTGACACCTATGGGATCCTAAGGGACCCCTTTACGATTCGGCGGGGGGAGAGGTATGCGCAAAGAGCAGAACCAACGATCGATGCGGGGAGATTTTACCCAGGTTCGGGCCGTTGATCAGCGTAAAACCCTACTCCTGCCTTGTTTTATTATCGATGTTCTCGAGCCCAGGCTCCAGGAGTGCTCGCAGTGAACAGTATGTTCAAAGAGCAGCTACGCATGCAGAATGGGCCAGAAGATCTTCCTCCCCTGTAGCAGTTGCCCTGGGCCTCCTTTTATACCACAAAGGGGTCACCACAGTGGCAAAATGTACATACATTGAGGTGTAAAGTAGCTATAGGGTCATCATACCTAACCCCTGACGGGTTAGGACGAACGCATTTAATGCACCGTGAGGTGTCAGTTTAGGTGTCCTCACTTTCTTGGGGATGGAAAAAGGGGCCATCCCATCAGCACCGCTTAAGCTCTCCTCCACTGGTGCGTTGCCACGCATCCAAAGAAGGACCCAGAATGTCGGGCTTGTTGCTGTGCCAGAGCGGCGGCACATCAACAAAATCTTGCCGGGCACCAAGCCTTGCCGGGCGCCGGACCTTGCCGGGCGCCGAACCTTGCCGGGCGTTGCAGGCCACTCCGGCAAGATCTTGCCGGGGAAGTCGACCTTCGGATTCCAGCTCTTCTTATCTGCTGATCCTCATATCTTTGACCTGAGAATTTCCCTGATGACTTGAGTCAACCTCGAACTGTTCCCCGACAAGCCTTGCCGCGAGTATGGCTACAACTTCCCGTGCACAAGTACGGGGTACTAGTGGCCCAATACTTAATACACCGACAAACCAAGGTTCATCCTTTATGTCACATCAAGTTAGAGAATTTGCCGAATCATATAAGATAAAGTTGCTCAATTCCTCTCCATATTTTGCCCAAGCCAATGGACAAGCTGATTCTAGCAATAAAATATTAATCAAGCTCATCAAGAAGAAGATTCATGATAATCCAAGGAGATGGCATGAGTTATTGTCCGAAGCTTTGTGGGCACACAGAATCTCAAGGCATGGTGCTACAAAGGTAACTCCATATGAGCTCATATATGGTCAAGAGGTCGTTTTACCAGTGGAGGTGAATTTGAATGCTTTGAGAATAGCCAAACAAAATGATTTATCGGCGGTGGACATTTATAAGTTGATGATGGACAATATTGATGAAGTCGCCGATAAATGTTTGGATGCTTTGAAGGCCATAGAGAGAGATAAGTTGAGGGTGGCAATAGCTTACAATAAGAAGGTCAAGTTGAAGAATTTCCAAGTTGGCGATCTCGTGTGGAAGGTGATTCTACCAATTGGTTCAAAAGATAGAAAATTCGGGAAGTGGTCTCCAAGTTGGGAAGGTCCTTTTAAGATTACAAGAGTAGTTCCCAAAAACTCATATTTGGTGGAATCCGTACAAGGCACATTGTTACCTCAAGCTCTTAATGGCAAGTATTTAAAGAAGTATCACCCAAGTGTGTGGCAAGAAGCCTAGATAGGCAACGGCCGATATATAACTATCGCCCTAAGCAAAGACATGGCCGATATATGATTATCGCCCTAATAAAATACACGGCCGATATATAATTATCGCCGTAAGCACATGTAAATGGCTGATGGAGTGTTAACATCGTCCTTAGAACAAACTATGTGCAAATTATTTTTCGGCATCCAAGTTTTGCCGAAAAACAGGGGGGCATGTGTTGACACTAGATTTTGGCACAGTCAAGAACTTAATTAATATGGCCTCAAATGGATAAGTGCTCTACATGAAAAAGTTTCGTATTGTCGACATGAACATCTTTGAAGTTTGGGCCATCGCCATACGACCTCATCTCAAGGGCCGAAACTATGCTCAAAGTATTAAGATTTTGTATTCAGAGTATTGTTCAGCCAATTAAGCCTCCAAGACGACCTCATACGAGAAAAGCTTCTACATGGATTCTCTTCGTCTCGTTGAAACGGTTGATTTTGTTATAAAATTCGCCTCAATCCGAGATCGTATGTAAAAGTTAGAGCCATCTGAATACGGTCCTGTCACGAGGCAAAACTGGTCCGCCCCATCAGACATGGTGTGTGATGGGTAGCGCGAGTAGCAGTCCATTTTGCGCGAGCGATTCGGACCTGAAGATGGCCTCGAATCAAAAAAGTTTCAACATGAAAGTTGTTCGTCTCGTCGAAACGGTTGAATTTTCTTCCTACGTGATTTTAATCTGAGGTTGTTTACTACCCCAAACATGACCCGGAAGGTGCAGCCAATTTTTAGACTGAACAGTTTTGGAAAGTTCAGATCAAGCAATCCGAGTTGGACCCAAATTAGGGTTTTGTTCGTGAATTATAAATTTTCCTTGCACGGGAAGTCCAGCCGCCTCTTATATACGTGAGGGGTGACGGCCGATTGAAACACAACACACAATCGCAAAAACCCATCTACAAACTATCATCTCCTACCCTAGTTTTCTGCTTCTCGTTCATCAGTGTTCTTCTCTTCGGAGAGCTTCGATCTACGAAGTCCTAAGGGCGGGCGAACCGACCTAGGGCATCTCATCACCGCTGTGCGTCCAAACGGGGTCTCTCCCAGCCGCGTGGGGTTTCGGGTCTTCAAAAGCGCTCGCCGGATTGTCTTGCGTATCGCGCTTCCGGTGAGCCTCCTTCGGCGACGTGTCTTGCTTATCGCACTCGACGCCGAGGGTACACGGTGACATGTTTGTGTGCGAACAGTAGGTCTATGGTAAACTACTCACTCATCATTGGTAGGGCGATATGGTTGATGTAGAAGCCCTCTGTGATCGAATCCCCCTCCGGCAGATCGCCGCAAAAGGCCCCAAGATGGGATTTCACGGGAACAGAGGCTTGTGGCGGCGGAAAAGTATTTTGGTGGATGCTTCTGGTGGTTTGGGAATATTTAGGAATTTATAGTGCAAGAATTAGAGTTGGAGGACTCCCATGGGGCCCACAAGCCCTCAGGGCCCCCCTGGGGCGCGCCTAGCAGGCTTGTGGCCTCGTGGGGCATCTTCTCACCCCCTCTTCAAGCTTCATGGATGTCTTCTGGTTCAAGAAAAATCATCGTAAAGTTTTATTCCGTTTGGACTTCGTTTGATATTCCTTTTCTGTAAAACTCAAAAACAAGGAAAAAAACAGAAACTGGCACTGGGCTCTGGGTTAATAGGTTAGTCCCAAAAATAATATAAAATAGCATATTAATGCATATAAAACATCCAAAACAGATAATATAATAGCATGGAACAATCAAAACCTATAGATACGTTGGAGACGTATCACCTGCTACTCCCAGGGCACTCGGGTCAACTACGCCTCCGTGGCTTCCCCGCAGTCGAATGGTGAGGTGGAATGGGCGAATGGGATGATACTCCAAGGGCGGAAGCCACGCCTCATGCGCGATTTGAAGCATGCTGCTAGAGCCTGGGTTACAAAGCTTTTGTTGGTCCTCTGGGGCTTGCAGACGACTCCGAATCAATTCATAGATTGAACTCCTTTCTTCACGGTGTACGACTCGGAGACTGTTTTGCTGAGTGACTGATAACCCACAAGTATAGGGGATCACAGCAGTTTTCGAGGGTAGAGTATTCAACCCAAATTTATTTATTCGACACAAGAGGAGCCAAAGAATATTTGCAAGTATTAGCAATTTAGTTGTTAATTCAATCACACCTGGAGACTAAATATCTGCAGCAGAGTGATCAATAGCACAGTAGTATGGTAGTTTGATAGTGATAGCAGTAATAGTAACAATAACGGTAGCAGCAATAGTTTTGTAGCAATTGTGACAGTAGTAGCAACAGTAATAACTTAGCAAAGAATAATATGTGAAAATCTCGTAGGCATTGGATCGGTGATAAGGTCGGATAACATTCATCATGTAACAGTCATAACCTAGGGCGACACAGAACTAGCTCCAACTCATCAATGCAATGTAGGCATGCATTCCATATATAGTCATACGTCCTTGCGATAAGAACTTGCATGACATCTTTTGTCCTACCCTCTCGAGGCAGCGGGGTCCATAAGGAAACTAAGCGATATTAAGGCCTCCTTTTAATAGAGAACCGGAACAAAGCATTAAGAGCATCTCCAGCCGTGCCCCCAATAGGCCCCCAGGGCGACTTTTTCGCGCCGGCGCCAAAAAAAAACCCCAGTCGCGCCCCCAAGACGCCGAAATCCGCCGGCTCGGCCCGTTTTTGGGCCCGGTGATCCCAGGACAAACCCAGCGCACTGGGGGGCACTTGGGGGCTCCGGCGGAAGGGAAAAGAGCGTCTAGGCCACCACTGTCAAGCGAAAACGCATCTTTGCACGTCCAGATTCGCCCCCGCGCGCGCATGCCCTCCCGCCGCCTTGTCGATCCCGGCGCCGACCACCCCCCACCACCGCTAGATAGGCCATTCCCCCACCGGAAAAGAGAGAGTGTTCCGCCGCAGCATCCTCACCCCGTTCCCGGGCGAGCTTTCCGGTGCTCCAGACGCGCAAGGCGGGATACCGGCGGCTGCGCGCCTACCACGCCCGCTAGGTGTTCGGCGATTTGTCTGCTCGGCGATGGACTCGGACGATGAGGAGGCGCTCGCGGCGCTGCTAGAGGAGGAAGCCGATGCCGATGCCTAGGACGAAGAGCATCTTATGGTCATTGCCGCCCTGGTAGCCTGCTCGCGAGCAATGCAAAGCCGCGGCGAGGTGGCTCGCCGCCGGGCCGGCTGAAGGCGAAGCAGAGGCATCGACTGGAAGGCTATTGCTTGCTCTACTCCGACTACTTCGCCGACGCTCCACTGCATGGCGACAAAGTATTTCGGCGCCGTTATCGGATGAGCTAAAAGCTCTTCCTCAGGATTGTGAATTCCATCCGGGAGTTCGACAACTACTTCAAGTGCAAGAAGGATTGCACCGGCACACTTGGATTCACCTCACTCCAGAAGTGCATGCCAGCTATGAGGATGCTTGCATACGGAACTTAGAATGACATTAATGTATTGAAGTGCTCCCCTGTCTTTGCCAAGCTTGTTGAAGGTCATTCTCCTCCGGTGAACTTTGAGGTCAATGGGCGACACTACAACAAGGGATACTACCTAGCAGATGGCATCTATCCGAGATTGTCCACATTTGTGAAGACTATCTCAATCCCTGTGCCAGGAGGCAAGTACTCCCACTTTGCGAAGGTTCTGGAGGCTTGCGGGAAGGATGTCGAGTGGGCATTTGGTGTGCTCCAATCTCGATTTGCTGTTGTCTGGTACCCCGCTCAAACCTGGTCAAAAGATCAAATGTGGGAGATCATGACTTGCTGTGTCATCTTGCACAACATGATAATTGAGAGCGAGCAGGAAGAGCCAGTGTTTGACACTGAACCATATTACACGTAGGGTCCTCTTGCCCAATTTGATCACCACCTACCGGCAACCTGGAAGACCTTCCTCAATAAGCGTTAGGAGACCTGAGAACACTGGAGCATCAACAACTGCAGCATGATCTGGTGGAGCACCTATGGTGTAGCGACCCGACCCAAATGGATCGAAGTCTCTGTGCCTAAGTGTCATCCCTGGATCGGTATGCTGACACACACAGTACTGGAGGAATTATAACAGAGTTCAAACACACACTTTATTACATCGAGGTCCTCAAAAGAGTATTATTTACAATAATATGGCCAAAGGTCATCTAAATAAAAATAACTGTGGAAGCATCGAAGGTAAATGAGTCCATCCAACTCCACGGCAAACTGAGTGCAGAACAACGACCTATCGCACCTTTAATCCTCGTCGGAAAAGTCTGCAACATGAGACGTTGCAGCCGTGTAGGCCAGCACATGGAATATGCTGGCAGTTTCACACCATAGAATAAAAATGAAAAAAAGACTATCTCTATATGCAAATTTAGCTGGTGGAGGCTCTAAGTTTAATTTTTGCATAAAGCAAATTTTACCCTACAACAAAGGAATAAATTTTTATTTCTACTAAATTAAAATGCCATTATTGAGAAGGTTCCTCCAACTCAATCCCAAAATTCCCAAGTGATTAGTAACCCAATAATTTCATTAAAAAGAGTGATGAGATCAACCAATAATTCACTTCTAGATACTCAAGTTGTCCATAACCGGGGACACGGCTAATCATGATTAGTTTGTACACTCTGCAGAGGTTTGCGCACTTTTCCCCACAAGACTCGACCACCTCCATGATCGGAAGATCGAAACATAGCCTTTCTGAAGTATTTCCTCCAAACCCTGGGTAGACCGGTACACCTACTTTCCCCTACATCAGCTAGTCTACCATGGAAAGAGGTCACACAACTTACTCAGCTATGCCAGAGCCCATAATGGCTTGTGGCTGCACACGGAAGTTTCTAGGCATGAAATATCTTATGATCCCTTTGAGCTTGGGTGGCGGACCTAGGGTAATCGCACAGGTACTCCGGGATCCCCTTGGACAAGCACTGGTTTCTCCAGGTGCCCCAAACAATCCACCCAGATGTGTATTAAAGTTGCCACCTTATGTTGTCCAAAATTTATTATCTCTCGCAACTTGCATGGATCACACATACCAATCCCCATCTACGAGCATGGCTAAGCAATATATGACATAACGAATATTCCCGGGGTGATCAAAGGTCATAGGTTCCTACCACATGAACTACAAAGCATAACCACATGTTCCCAATCCTACTCATGCAATCTTTGAGGGTTAAACTAATGCATAGTAGAAACTTGGTATTGAAAATTATGATCAAAGTGTGAACTTGCCTTGCTGACGATCGTTGAACTCTAAATATTCGTAGTAGCAAGCCTCGCACTCCGGGTGATCTAACGAAACAAGTATTGACACTCATAAGCAATCAAGCAAAAAGAATCAAAAAGAAAACGAATAAAAGACTTCAAAAAACTCCAAAAACAACCAAATAAAGTTTCTTTACAGAACATAATTTTTTACAGCAGCAAAAAAATGTGTGTTTGGGTTTAACAGAAAGTACACATCACAAGCTTCGATTTGCAAAAAGAATCACCCAAAACGGAGTTACGAAACTCAAGATATGGCCTAACGAAGTTTGAATTCAGATCTGCTTGAATTCAAATTTTAAACTTTCAAAAATATTTTTCGTTTGGTTCTCTAGGTAGAGGATATTTTTATGAAACCGTAGGAAAAAGAATCAACTAAATCGGATCTATAGATTAAAAGATATACTAGAAAGAAGAATTGGTATAGAATCTGAGATTGGAAAAATACTGGAAAAAGAACAAAAATTCGGCCAGAGACAAGTGGCGCTCTCTGATTGGCTGGCTGGGTGCTCACCGGACTTGTCGCCGGCGACGAGGAAGAAGGCGGCTCCGGTGTGCTTCAGCGAAGGATGCGTGCGGGACGGTGTAGAGTACGATGAGGCGAACCACTTGAACAAGTTGTGGTTGTAGATTGCTTCCTGAACACACGGTGAGAGGTCGCCAGAATTCACGAACTCCGGCGAGCAATTGGCGAGGTTTGGGAGGGGGGAAAACTCCAGAAGGAGAGGGCTTCGGACTAGGGGTGAGAGGGGCTCCCAGGGGTGCTTTATATAGGGCAGGGGAGGGCCAGAATTCGAATAGAAGATTGAGTTTTAATGGTGGCTGTTCCTCTGCCTCGTAATGGCCATTACAAGCGACTCCAAGGCACACTAGGAAGGGGAAGTGGTAGAGGGAGGCGAGGGGATTCCGTTCAGAGCGGTTTTGGAGGGAGGGAGAGGAGGGGAGGGGGTGGGGCGCTGGATGGATGTGCGTTCTCCTGGCTCTGCCATGAACGTAAGCAAGAAGACCACCAGGTTGGGTCGTGAGAAGGCTGGGCCTGCTGGGCTGCGTTTTTTTAAACGTTTTTTTACAGAAGCAATGAAACACCGAAAATACAAATAAAAATTAGCCGAAAAATCCCAGAAAATTTCACATAATTATATGGTCTTATATATGACCTTGTGAACATTTATCTGGCCTAAAATGCAATTTAAAAATAACAATTTTGCTGTACTAATAAAATTTGCATCAAAATAATTTGCAAATAAATCCCAATAAATGTATTTTGATTCCAAATTCAATTTCCAATTTTTTTTTGAAGAAGTCCTTTTATCTTCTCTCTTTATTTTATTTTTGGAATAATGGAAATAAATTTTTGGTGGAACCAAGTTTGATCCAAATTCCCAACTTCGAAAATTTTCAAAAATGGTTTTAGGGAAACTTCCAACTCTCTCCTTTGGTCCTTGAGTTGCTCAAAGTTCCATGGATCAAAAAAAAATTCAAATAAAACAAATGGGAAAAAATGCATAAATCATGGATGCATATGAATGATCTATTTATAAACATCCAAATTGAAAATTGGGATGTTACAAACCTACCCCCCTTAAGATGAATCTCGCCCTCGAGATTCGGGTTGGTTAGCAAAAAGGTGTGGGTGGTCCTGTCGAAGATCTTCTTCTCATTCCTAGGTGGCTTCCTCCTCGGTATGATGACTCCACTGAACCTTGCAAAACTTGATGACCTTGCTGCGGGTAACTCTGTTGGCAAACTCGAGAATCTTGACCGGTTTCTCCTCATAAGTTAGGTCACTCTCTAACTGAATTGCTTCCAGGGGCACTGTATCCCTTAGAGGAATATCGGCCATCTCCGCATGGCACTTCTTCAACTGGGAAACGTGAAACACATCATAAACTCCAGACAAGGCTTCGGGTAACTCCAGCTGATATGCAACTTCTCCTCTGCGTTCCAAAATTCTGTATGGCCCCTCAAATCATGGTGCTAACTTTCCTTTGACTCCAAATCGTTTAACTCCTCGAAGTGGAGACACACGAAGATATGCTCTATCTCCGACTTCGTAGGTTACTTCCTTGCGTTTAGCATCAGCATAACTCTTCTGCCTGGACTGGGCTATCTTAAGTCTGTCACGGATCAACTTGACTTTCTCCTCTGAATCTTTGATAAGGTCGGGACCAAATAATTTACGGTCTCCAACTTCATCCCACATCAATGGTGTCCTGCACCTCCTTCCGTACAAGGCTTCAAAAGGGGCCATCTTCAGACTAGCTTGATAACTGTTGTTATATGAGAATTCTGCGTAAGACAAATTATCATCCCAACTAGATCCATAATCTAGCGCACAAGCTCTCAACATGTCCTCCAGAATCTGATTGACTCTCTCGGTCTGCCCATCTGTCTGCGGATGAAAGGCTGTACTGAACTCTAGCCTGGTACCCAAAGTTTCGTGTAATTGGTTCCAAAACTTTGAGGTAAACTGTGTTCCTCTATCTGATACGATGGTCCTCAGAACTCCATGCAGACATACGATCCTGGTCATGTATATCTTGGCCAACTTAGCACTTGTATATGTGGTTTTCACGGGGATGAAGTGAGCTACCTTGGTCAAGCGATCAACTATAACCCAGATGGAATCATAACCTGATCGGGTCCTTGGTAATCCTGTAATGAAGTCCATGCCAAGCTTGTCCCACTTCCAATCTGGTATCGGCAAAGGCTGAAGTAATCCTGCTGGTTTCTGGTGCTCTACCTTAACTCTCTGACATACGTCGCATACTGCTACATACTCGGCAATATCCTTCTTCATACCTGTCCACCAGAAATTTCCCTTCAAGTCCAAATACATCTTGGTGTTGCCTGGGTGTATCGAGTAAGGCGAATCATGACCCTCCTGAAGAATCAACTTCCTAATCTCTGTGTCATTGGGCACATAAATACGCTTCTCAAACCATAAGGTTCCATGTTCATCCTCACGAAATCCTTCTGCCTTTCCTTGGTTCATCCTTTCCTTTATCTCTGCAATACCTTTGTCTAACTTCTGTGCCTCTCGGATCCTTCCCAACAAAGTGGATTGAATTTCCATTACGGCAACAAAACCTCGTGGTACTATTTCCAATCGAAGACCTCTGAGATCATCAATTAACTCCTGAGGTAATCCTCCTGCTGTGAGGGTATTAACATAGCTCTTGCGGCTCAATGCATCTGCCACAACATTGGCCTTTCCTGGGTGATAATGCAATCTCATGTTATAATCCTTTATGAGCTCCAACCATCTCCTCTGCCTGAGGTTCAACTCCTTCTGCGTGAAGATGTATTTCAAACTCTTGTGATCCGTGTAAACATCACACCTATTTCTGATAAGAAATTGTCTCCAGGTTTTGAGTGCGTGCACTACGGCTGCTAACTCCAAATCATGCGTGGCATAATTCAGCTCATGAGGTCGAAGCTGACGTGATGTATACGAAACGACTCTTCCTTCTTGCATAAGAACACCTCCAAGTCCCTGACGTGAAGCGTCGCAATACACCTGAAAATCCTTGCGTATATTCGGAAGAATTAGCACTAGGGCTGTGACCAAACGTTTCTTCAACTCCTGAAAACTGGCTTCACATTCGTCGGTCCAAACAAACTTAGTGTCTTTTTTCAATAACCCCATCATGGGCTTCGCGATCTTGGAGAAATTCTCAATAAACCTCTGGTAATATCCTCCAAGTCCAAGGAAACTGCAAATCTCTCCGACTGAGGTGGGTGCCTTCCATTCGGTGACGGCTTCAACCTTCGAAGGGTCCACTGCTATTCCTTTCCCTGATATAACATGTCCGAGAAATCCGACTTCCTTCAACCAGAATTCGCACTTGTTGAACTTTGCATATAATTGATGTTCTCTGAGCTTCTCCAGCACCAAGCGCAAATGTTCCTTGTGTTCCTCTTCATTCTTCGAGTAAACCAGTATATCATCAATGAAAACGATGACGAACTTATCCAAAAACTCCATGAATACTTTGTTCATCATGCTCATGAAATACACAGGGGCGTTAGTCAAACCAAAAGACATGACCGTGTACTCATAAAGCCCATATCTCGTGGTAAAGGCTGTCTTGGGTATATCCTGTTCTCGAATCTTCAGTTGGTGATATCCTGATCGAAGATCGATCTTGGAGAAAACTTTTGCTCCTTGTAGCTGGTCAAACAAATCATTGATCATTGGCAGAGGGTACTTGTTCTTGATCGTCACCTCATTCAACGCACGATAATCTACAACCATTCTCAAGGATCCATCCTTCTTCTCAACTAGAAGCACTGGGGCTCCCCAAGGTGATGAACTCGGTCGAATATAACCTTTCTCCAATAATTCCTTAATCTGCTTCTTAATTTCCTCCAAATCATTGGCGGGCATCTGATATGGTCTCTTGGATATCGGTCCTGTGCCTGGTAAAAGCTCAATCAAAAACTCAATGTCTCGATCCGGTGGCATGCCAGGCAATTCCTCTGGGAATACATCGAGATACTCCTTCACAACTGGTTCCTCCTGAACAACTCCCGAAAGAGAATTTATCTGAGTCCTCCTTGGCGTATGCCTCGACACATACTTGATCCGTTTTCCATATGGGGTGGTGAGAAGAATCGACTTACTGGCACAATCGATGTTTCCCTCGTACTTGGATAGCCAATCCATACCTAGGATTACATCCAATCCTTGTGATTCTAGGATGATGAGGTCGGTGAAAAAAACGTGTCTCCCTATGGTCAATGGCAACTGAAAACATCCCCGACTAGCCATAGACTCTGCTCCTGGGGAACTCACTAACATTGGTGTTTTAAGGGCTACGGTCGGTAACTTAAACTTATCCACAAACCCCCTTGATATGAATGAATGTGATGCACCAGTGTCAAAAAGAACAAGGGCTGTAAATGCATTAATCAAAAACTTACCAACAACTGCATCAGGTTGCTCATCAATTTCCTCCACATTGACGTGATTCACCTGACCTCTGGTGAAAGGATTGGGCTTCTTTCCAGAGCTTCCATTGCCATTCCCGTTCTTCGCCTCGGGGCATTCGGTGGCGTAGTGTCCAGTCTTCCCGCACTTGAAGCAGGTAATGTGGCTCAGATCCTTCTTTGCCGGTGTAGCGGGGTTGGAGCGATGTTGATTGCCATTTCCTCCGTTCCCATTGCCATTCCTATGGCCATTATGGTTGTGTCCATTCCCTCCATGATGTGAATGTCCTCCATGGTTATGGTGAGTGTGTCCACCATACTTGCCGGAACCTGATCCATTATTTCCTGAGTACGGGGTATAGCGGGGCTTCTGCTGAACTCCAGAGTTGTACTTTCCCTGTCCGTACTTCCTCTTGCGATTCTCCACCTGCTGCTGCTTGCCTTCCAGAATGAGAGCCTTGTCGACCAACTCTTGATAATTGTTAAAGGTAGCCACGGTCAACTGAAGTCCCAGATCATCATTTAGTCCCTCCAGAAATTTCTCCTGCTTAGCGGCATCATCAGCCACGTCTCCGGTAGCATACCTGGATAACTTGTTGAATTCCTCCACATAATCACCAACAGAACGATTTCCTTGGCGTAAGTTGCGGAACTCACGCTTCTTCAGACTCATAGCTCCAGCTGATACATGGGCGGTACGGAACGCCTGCTGGAACTGATCCCAAGTCACATTGGCTATGGGGAAAGTGGTGGTGTAATTCTCCCACCACAATGCTGCTGGTCCATCTAGTTGATGTGCGGCAAAGCGCACCTTCTCAGCTTCAGTGCATCCTGTGGTGGTCAGCTCCCTTCCAATCTTGCGAAGCCAGTCATCTGCGATGATCGGCTCCGTGCTGCTAGAGAACACGGGTGGGTTCAACCTCAGGAAACGGGTAAGGTTGTCGACCGGGGGTGGTGGCGGTGGGTTGTTGTTGTTGTTCTGGTTCTGATTCTGATTCTGGTTCTGGAGGAGCATCTGCATGAGGGCATTCTGGTTCTGGATCAACTGGGTAAGTTCCGGTGGGAATTCCGGGTCACGTCTCGGAGGCATCTGTTCGGTTTAGAGTGGATGAGAAATTAGAATAGAATAAGGGCCTAATGAGAGAAATCACTACCCATATGCTTATGATAGCAAGAAAACTCCAAATCAAGCAATTCACACAGATCACACCACACAAGCAAAACCTACAGGTAAGGTCATATCCACAAGAGATATGATCTCTTCATACTACCGCAAATCATTAGTTGGACTCAACTTGGTAGTGGTGGTCTGAACTAAATCTCCTCAAATCAAAGTCAATTCTAGCTTCTTCTTCGTCAATGTTGTCTTCATAGGTCATGGTCTCATCGGGCTGAGCAACTTGGTGATGGGGTTCAACAACTATTTTATTGAAGTAGAGAAGAGATAGAAATGAATAGAGAAGAGTATTGTCAGGACCGGTTTTCCAATAAAACAATTATTGAAAAATCGCCCCTTTTGTCAGACCAGTATAGAAAAATCCCCCTTACTGGTAGACAAATCCTTGATACAGAAATCCAGAAGTACTAAATATTATACATGGTTGAGCTGGGGTTGCTCAACAATTTTATTACAAGCATGCCAATATTACCCATAAAGGCGGATATGACACAAAGGGTATGGTGGCATAACTAGTAACTCGTAATAAAAGTGGTGGTGGATATGTCACAGTGAAGTGGGTGACATGACTCCAAAATCTTACAACTCATCAAGCGTCGGAGTGAGGCTCGATGATTTTATTGAGGTAGTGGAAGCGTATATAATACAGGTGACCAACTCCAGGATCGCAAGGGACTGACTGGGACTCCTCTAGGCGTCGGACTCGCTATCGTACTCTTCATCCATAAGATCGCCTTCGTCAACATCTGGCCAATTCAACAAGCCAGGTGAGTACTTTGAATGTACTCGCAAGACAGTTTGGACATAAGATATAACAAATGCAAACATGATGCACATGAGCAGATTAGTAATACACACTCAGGTAATAAATTTGCACTGCAAGATAAATAAAAAGGAAGTCAGGCGGTAGTCCTCCCGAAATCCCAATAAAGTAGCTGAAGACCGATCGGGTGTCTGAAGCGACGCCTCAAAAGGTAAAAATAAATTAACATGCCGCAGTCGGGCGTCAGGGCGACACCACATAAAGGGCTTATACTGAAAAGTAAATGACAGTACGTGCCACAGTCAGACATCTGAGCGACATCTCGGAAAGGGCTTATGATGGAAGTAAATAACAAGAATGCCACAGTCGGACGTCTGAGCGACATCTCATAAAGGGCTTATATCAAAAGTAAATAACAAGAATGCCACAGTCGGACGTCTGAGCGACATCTCATAAAGGGCTTATATCAAAAGTAAATAACAAGAATGCCACAGTCGGACGTCTGAGCGACATCTCATAAAGGGCTTATATCAAAAGTAAATAACAAGAATGCCACAGTCGGACGTCTGAGCGACATCACATAAAGGGCTTATATTTCGTCATTCGAATTCAAGTAGTCCATGAAGGTAGCATCATCCCAATGAATATTCGGTACATAATAATAAACCGGTTAGTCCAACCATAGGAATAACATTCAGCCGGGTTTACCACTGTCAGTTAACATGCTTGTTCTCCGGAGACTGTCACTGAGACTGACACTGACAATGACACTGATCTGTTAATCAACGTCCTTGACCATGGACATGGTTACTCGAATGGTTTTGACTCTGCAGAGTTTGTACTCTTTACCCACAGCCAATGAATTTCAGTAGTCACAAAGGACTAGTTCCGTTTACGGTATTATAGAAGAAAACACATCTAACCAGTACACACCCATTCCACATCCCGCTGCCAGGAATCACCCTAGGCAACGTTCAAGAAAAACTCTAAGAGGGGGAGGCCAACACCTCGAATAGCATGGGATCAAATTTATATCGCGCGCTCTAAGGGGTGCCCCCCTCTCGGTTCCAACCGGAAACACCCATGCCCCCTAACCGGATGACGGGCTTTAATCCAGGGCCATGGAACCCTCATTCCAGCCCCTCTATTTGGTGTGTACCTGGAAAGAGGTTTGCAACTTACTAAACCGCATTCTTTGCAGAAAACATGTGGTAGCACGAAAAGGGGACGGACGGGAACAAGACTTGATCCACGTTAATACTGGAGTTAAACAGTTGATATAGAACTGGCATGCTTCAACAATACCAGCTTGCAACCTATCATGCCACCACATGATCAGGTTATTTCACCATCTTATGAACACATCAAGTTTCGAAGCTCACTTGCAGCTTGCTTTGCATGAAATATAACATTCAACAAATGCTTATATAAACATGCCATGAGAAAACCACTCAAGCAAACATGAAAAACACTCATCATATCAAAGGTTAAAACATGCTTGCCTGGTTCGGAGTAGTCGGAGTCTAGCTCGGCGAAGTTGGCGGCACCGTCACTTCCTTCGGTATCTACGTTATAAAACAAAAATCGGATACTAACGTAAATACCGTGCGTGCATAAAAATTGTTCCAAATATTTTTCAAATAAATATGATAAAAAACTAGACAGAAAATTAAAGATGACAGAAAAAGAATCAACTCAAAATCATCTTTTGTTTAAAAGTTATTAAGGTTTTAGTCCAGGGACTAATCTGCGATGAAACAGAAACTTTCCAGGGGGTAGATTGAAAAAAACAGAAAACACTTCGGTTGGAATACGCCTTCCAGAGAAGAAAACGCACCCGACCCGAAGGCGCC
The DNA here is from genome assembly GCA_011799875.1 of Thinopyrum elongatum. Lineage (NCBI taxonomy): Eukaryota > Viridiplantae > Streptophyta > Magnoliopsida > Poales > Poaceae > Thinopyrum > Thinopyrum elongatum. The sequence goes on from CM022302.1 coordinate 171,418,637, forward strand.
AACAGAAAACGATTTCGAAGAAGAAGAGGAGAGGCTGACGAGGGGGTCCCTCATGTCAGGTTTAAATCGGGCTCGCCGGCGGCAGAGAGCTTGCGGTGGACGCTGGCGACGATTCACGGTGAGCCAGAGGGAAAGGATGGTACCGGCGTGCTCAGGAGGTTGGCCCGCGTCGATGAGAGGTGGAAGGGATCGACGAGAAGCAACACGGCAACGGCCACTTCCTCTCCGGCGGACGGCGGCGTCGGGCGATGATGGATCTCACCGGATAGGGTTTCTAACTCCCAATTGAGTTTTGGGTTGGATGGGGTGGTCGACTAGAAAGTTACTGGCAGAGTTTGGGAAGCGGGGGCGCACTCACCAGAGAAGAATTTGCCGGAGCCCGAAGCGGATCGGGGCGGCCGGAGTCGGGGAAGAAGGCTCTCCCGAGGCCCTCTGATGAGCGTGGCGAGGCTCTGAGGAGAGGAGGAGAGGTGCTGGGTCGAAAACGAGCTCGGGGCATCTATTTATAGCTGGCCCGAGGTGGTTGCCGAGAACGGGATAACTGCGGCGAGCGATTACGGCGAGGCAGGGGTTGGACGGAAGGATTAGGCGACTGGGTGTCTTCGGATTGGTCCACTGGCACCATTCAAAGGTTAAACCTGGTTGGATTTGGCCTGCTCCCATGGTCTTGGCGGGACGGAGCTCACGGGCTCGTCGGCGGCAGAGAGCGCGCTCTGCGCTTCTCAGGCCACGGCGACGGTTCTGCAGCGTGCTCAGAGCAGGAGGTGAACACGCGTAGGCCACCAGTGGCTCGGGAGGTGCGGAGGACGGCATTCTGCAATGCTGGCTTCTGCCAGCCGCCACAGGAGGTTCTGCCACTGCGGAAGGCGCCGGAGTTGACGCGACAAGTCGCCACTGACGCTCGCAACCGGCCAAGCAATCGTGCGGCGCACTGGATAAGAAGGGGGAACAGGGAGCAAGGCACCAACGCGTGCACTAGCGAGATCGACGACGAGCTCTGACGAAAAACGACACTGAACCCTCTGAACTTTTCTGAAATCGATAGAACAGTGCACACAAGCTGCTCGATGAAATGTTTGACGCACGTGGAAATTTTTTCTTGAGCTGAAACTTGGAGGGGTGGTCTATTGCTGCATCCTGAGACTGCCTAAATTTTCTCAGAATTTTTGGAAAGGGAAAAGAATGAATTTCACCAAAAAGGGCTAATCTGGTCCAAACTTGCAGCATGCAAATTTTGAAAAATTTGAACTGTGGACCAGCAGATCTTGATGGATCTAGGTTGAGGGTACTAAGGACTAGCCAGAGGAATTTATTTGGAACCAATACTCAAAGGAATCTGGCAGTTCCTTTGTAAAACACCAAGGTCCAAATAAATGACAAAAAAAATTATTTTGAGGTTAAAATAAATAGAAATAAAATCTAAAGGAGGTTGAAACTTGCTGGAATTGGATGCTTGGCTTGACTCAAAGAAGGGAGGAGGGTTTTGGAAGAAAGTTTTCTACATAGGTCATGGCAAGAGAGTATTTTTTTGAATAGGGAAGTAGAAATCCAAAAATTATAGGAATTCTTTTTTAATAAAAGAATTAGTAAAACAATCCCAGAGTATTTGTGTTGAACCAACACATGTTGAAAACCCTCAAGACCAAAATCAAGATTGGGAAGAACTCATAAAATATTTGTCATAAAAGATTTGAGAAGGGGATTCCCTTTTTTTTACAGAAATTTAAATAACCTCCTTTAAATCAAATTAAGAATTTAATAAAAATCAAACCAAATTTTTGGGGTGTTACAAGTATAGACCAACGGATATATAAGGAAGTCATAAAATAGAATTTTCTTCCTATGGCTTTCCATTTCCTAGTGGTCGCGTCCTACAGTCAGCGTGGGCTCTGATACCATCTTGTAGCGACCCGACCCAAATGGATCAAAGTCTCTGTGCTTAAGTGTCATCCCTGGATCGGTATGCTGACACACACAGTACTCGAGGAATTATAACAGAGTTCAAACACACACTTTATTACATCGAGGTCCTCAAAAGAGTATTATTTACAATAATATGGCCAAAGGTCATCTAAATAAAAATAACTACGGAAGCATCGAAGGTAAATGAGTCCATCCAACTCCACGGCAAACTGAGTGTAGAACAACGACCTATCGCACCTTTAATCCTTGTCGGAAAAGTCTGCAACATGAGACGTTGCAGCCGTGTAGGTCAGCACATGGAATATGCTGGCAGTTTCACACCATAGAATAAAAATGAAAAAAAGACTATCTCTTTATGCAAATTTAGCTGGTGGAGGCTCTAAGTTTAATTTTTGCATAAAGCAAATTTTACCCTACAACAAAGGAATAAATTTTTATTTCTACTAAATTAAAATGCCATTATTGAGAAGGTTCCTCCAACTCAGTCCCAAAATTCCCAAGATATTAGTAACCCAATAATTTCATTAAAAAGAGTGATGAGATCAACCAATAATTCACTTCTAGATACTCAAGTTGTCCATAACCGGGGACACGGCTAATCATGATTAGTTTGTACACTCTATAGAGGTTTGCGCACTTTTCCCCACAAGACTCGACCACTTCCATGATCGGAAGATCGAAACATAGCCTTTCTGAAGTATTTCCTCCAAACCCTGGGTAGACCGGTACACCTACTTTCCCCTACATCAGCTAGTCTACCACGGAAAGAGGTCACACAACTTACTCAGCTATGCCAGAGCCCATAATGGCTTGTGGCTGCACACGGAAGTTTCTAGGCATGAAATATCTTATGATCCCTTTGAGCCTGGGTGGCGGACCTAGGGTAATCGCACAGGTACTCCGGGATCCCCTTGGGCAAGCACTGGTTTCTCCAGGTGCCCCAAACAATCCACCCAGATGTGTATTAAAGTTGCCACCTTATGTTGTCCAAAATTTATTATCTCTCGCAACTTGCATGGATCACACATACCAATCCCCATCTACGAGCATGGCTAAGCAATATATGACATAACGAATATTTCCAGGGTGATCAAAGGTCATAGGTTCCTACCACATGAACTACAAAGCATAACCACATGTTCCCAATCCTACTCATGCAATCTTTGAGGGTTAAACTAATGCATAGTAAAAACTGGGTATTGAAAATTATGATCAAAGCGTGAACTTGCCTTGCTGACGATCATTGAACTCTAAAGATTCGTAGTAGCAAGACTCGCACTCCGGGTGATCTAACGAAACAAGTATTGACACTCATAAGCAATCAAGCAAAAAGAATCAAAAAGAAAACGAATAAAAGACTTCGAAAAACTCCAAAAACAACCAAATAAAGTTTCTGTACAGAACGTAATTTTTTACAGCAGCAAAAATATGTGTGTTTGGGTTTAACAGAAAGTACATGTCACAAGCTTCGATTTGCAAAAAGAATCACCCAAAACGGAGTTACGAAACTCAAGATATGGCCTAACAAAGTTTGAATTCAGATCTGCTTGAATTCAAATTTTAAACATTCAAAAATATTTTTTGTTTAGTTCTCTAGGTAGAGGATATTTTTATGAAACCGTAGGAAAAAGAATCAACTAAATCGGATCTATAGATTAAAAGATATACTAGAAACAAGAATTGGTATAGAATCTGAGATTGGAAAAATACTGGAAAAAGAAAAAAAATTCGGCCAGAGACAAGTGGCGCTCTCTGATTGGCTGGCTGGGTGCTCACCGGACTTGTCGCCGGCGACGAGGAAGAAGGCGGCTCCGGTGTGCTTCGGCGAAGGATGCGTGCGGGACGGTGTAGAGTACGATGAGGCAAACCACTTGAACAAGTTGTGGTTGTAGATTGCTTCCTGAACACACGGTGAGAGGTCGCCGAAATTCACAAACTCCGGCGAGCAATTGGCGAGGTTAGGGAGGGGGAAAAACTCCAGAAGGAGAGGGCTTCGGACGAGGGGTGAGAGGGGCTCCCAGGGGTGCTTTATATAGGGCAGGGGAGGGCCAGAATTCGAATAGAAGATTGAGTTTTAATGGTGGCTGTTCCTCTGCCTCGTAATGGCCATTACAAGCGACTCCAAGGCGCACTAGGAAGGGGAAGTGGTAGAGGGAGGCGAGGGGATTCCGTTCAGAGCGGTTTTGGAGAGAGGGAGAGGAGGGGAGGGGGTGGGGCGCTGGATGGATGTGCGTTCTCCTGGCTCTGCCATGAACGTACGGAAGAAGACCACCAGGTTGGGTCGTGAGAAGGCTGGGCCTGCTGGGTTGCATTTTTTTCTACACGTTTTTTTACAGAAGCAATGAAACACCAAAAATACAAATAAAAATTAGCCTAAAAATCCCAGAAAATTTCACATAATTATATGGTCTTATATATGACCTTGTGAACATTTATCTAGCCTAAAATGCAATTTAAAAATAACAATTTTGCTGTACTAATAAAATTTGCATCAAAATTTTTTGCAAATAAATCCCAATAAATGTATTTTGATTCCAAATTCAATTTCCAATTTTTTTTTGAAGAAGTCCTTTTATCTTCTCTCTTTATTTTATTTTTGGAATAATGGAAATAAATTTTTGGTGGAACCAAGTTTGATCCAAATTCCCAACTTCAAAAATTTTCAAAAATGGTTTTAGGGAAACTTCCAACTCTCACCTTTGGTCCTTGAGTTGCTCAAAGTTCCATGGATCAAAAAAAAATTCAAATAAAACAAATGGGAAAAAATGCATAAATCATGGATGCATATGAATGATCTATTTATAAACATCCAAATTGAAAATTGGGATGTTACATATGGAGGCTCAAGGGCCACGCCTAGCTCGATGTGTGATGAAATATGGGTTTTTATTTATTGAAGTATATAATTTGTATTGAACTATTTGTTGAACTATTTGATTTCTATTGATTTTCTGTGATGAACTCTGTGATAAAATAAGCTTCTGTTGAATTTGCGCCGAAGCACGGAGAATATGGGCCGACATTAGTCAATTTGTGCTGATAGCGGGCCAATTTTGCGCCGAACATGGGCTGAAAAGTAGGCAAATTTGCGCCAAAATTGGGCCGAAATCGGCGCCTGCGGGCGACCTGGGGGCGGCGGCTGGGAACCCAATCGCCCCCACGCCGATTTTAGTGCCGGTTCGCCCCCAGGCGGCGATATTTCAAGCCCCCTGGGGGGCGAACGGCTGGAGATGCTCTAACACTTAGTGAATACATGAACTCCTCAAACTACAGTAATCACAGGAAAGAATCCCAATTATTGTCACCGTGGGGTATGCGGATCATAACATGTAGCAGGTGCATACAACTTGCAAGATCGGATCAAGAACACAAATATATTCATGAAAATATAAAGGGTTCAGATCTGAAATCATGCCACTTGAACCCTAGTGACAAGCATTAAGCATAGCAAAATCATAGCAACATCAATCTCAGGACATAGTGGATACTAGGGATCAAGCCCTAACAAAACTAACTCGATTACATGATAAATCTCATCCAACCCATCACCGTCCAGCAAGCCTACGAAGGAATTACTCACTCCCTGCGGTGAGCATCATGAAATTGGTGATGTAGGATGATTGATGATGAGGAAGACAGAAGACCCCCCACCCTCTCCGGAGCCTCGAACAGACTCCAGATCTGGCCTCCCGATGAAGAACAGGAGGTGGCGGTGGCTCTATATCGTAAAACGCGATGAAACTTTCTCTCCTATTTTTTTCTTTGGAAATAGGAATTTATAAACTTGAGATGAGGGTTAGCGAAGCCACGTGGGCCCACAAGCCACCAGGGCACGCCCAGGGGGGTGGGCGCGCCCTGGTGCCTCGTGGGCACTAGATGGCCCCCCTCCATTGAATCTTTTCTCCAGTATTTTTTATTTATTCCATAAACATCTCCAAAAAGTTTCATCCTATTCCGAGAACTTCTATTTCTGCACAAAAACAACACCATGGTAGTTCTACTGAAAACAGCGTCAATCTGGGTTAGTTTCATTCAAATCATGCAAATTAGAGTCCAAAACAAGAGTAAAAGTGTTTGGAAAAGTAGATACGATGGAGACGTATCAACTCCCCCAAGCTTAACTCATTGCTTGTCCTCAAGCAATTCAGTTGACAAAGTGAAAGTGATAAAGAAAAACTTTTACGAACTCTTTTATTCTTGTGTCTATGTATATGCTTAAATAATACCCAAGTTTTCAGCAAAGATTATAACTAACCATGCAAATGACAACTCTTAGAAATTATATTCACTCATATCAATTGCAGAATCAACTAGCGAGCAATAATAAAATATCTCAAATGCCAACACTTTGTCAAAACAATCATGATATAATATGACAATAATGGTATCTCGCTAGCCCTTTCTGAGACCGCAAAACATAAATGCAGAGCACCTCTAAAGGTCAAGCAGCGACTAAACATTGTAATTCATGGTAGAAGAGATCCAGTCATGATGCGCACAACATTAATTATACACAATGCATGAGAATGACAATAGTGCTCTCAGGACTGGTGCTTGTTTGAGAAGGTGATGACTCAACAATAAAAGTAAAATAGTATAAAAGTAAATGGATAGGCCCTTCGCAGAGGGAAGCAAGGATTTGCAGAGGTGCCAGAGCTCGAATCTTAAATCAGTGATAAATATAATTTTGGGAGGTATACCTTTCCTGTCAATGTTACGATCGAGAGTTTTCAATATCTTCCATGCTAAACAAATTAGCAGCGGTTCCCAAGCGGTAAAAGTAAAGTTTACTCCCCTCCACCAACAAACACAAGCCATGGCTAGCCGAATCCTCGGGTGCCCTCCATACCAACAACTTTTCGGGGGAGTTTGTTTTATTATTTTTGCAATTTTAATCATGGGACTGGGCATCCTGATCACTGGCCCCTCTCGTGCAAGGACAAGTGAATAAACACTCATCATGAGAATAACCCGCTTAGCATGGAAGATAAGGTAGGGATCATCAAAACACTGAACCATCCGATGTAAAGACGGTTTTCAGTGCTAGTTATCCAGTTGCAGAAGCAACCCCACAGGCTTGTACTTTCGCGTCTCTCTAAATTGCAGTCA